>WNWK01014804.1:0-50030 GCA_009830355.1 Cherax destructor
TTAGATAAATTTACAATAATTTAATAATAAACACAATGAAATATACTTTTTCGTTAGGTTCAGAATGATTTTTGCGAAATTATTGCATTCACAAACTTTCGCTTGCTTTATTCGGCAAGAAAAGCGTTCTTATTTAAGCCAAAATCGTAAATTTTACCAACATTATATTTAACCTTAACAAATATCAACATATTCTTAAAAAACTTTATTTCAACAGTGACAAGCTTAAGAAAACTGGGTGATTTTTAAGTCACTTTCTCAGACATACTGGGTCAAGCATGGCGACACTGGGTCAAGCATGGCGACACTGGGTCAAGCATGGCGACACTGGGTCAAGCATGGCGACACTGGGTCCAGCATGGCGACACTGGGTCCAGCATGGCGACACTGGGTCCAGCATGGCGACACTGGGTCAAGCATGGCGACACTGGGTCAAGCATGGCGACACTGGGTCAAGCATGGCGACACTGGGTCAAGCATGGCGACACTGGGTCAAGCATGGCGACACTGGGTCAAGCATGGCGACACTGGGTCAAGCATGGCGACACTGGGTCAAGCATGGCGACACTGGGTCAAGCATGGCGACACTGGGTCAAGCATGGCGACACTGGGTCAAGCATGGCGACACTGGGTCAAGCATGGCGACACTGGGTCAAGCATGGCGACACTGGGTCAAGCATGGCGACACTGGGTCAAGCATATCGACACTGGGTCAAGCATGGCGACACTGGGTCAAGCATGGTGACACCGGGTCAAGCATGGTGACACCGGGTCAAGCATGACGACACTGGGTCAAGCATGGTGACACTGGGTCATGCATGGTAACACTGGGTCAAGCATGACGACACTAGGTCAAGCATGGTAACACTGGGTCAAGCATGACGATACTGGGTCAAGCATGGCGACACTGGGTCAAGCATGGCGACACTGGGTCAAGCATGGTGACACTAGGTCAAGCATGGTAACACTGGGTCAAGCATGGTAACACTGGGTCAAGCATGACGACACTGGGTCAAGCATGGCGACACTGGGTCAAGCATGGTGACACTAGGTCAAGCATGGTAACACTGGGTCAAGCATGGTAACACTGGGTCAAGCATGACGACACTGGGTCAAGCATGGTGACACTAGGTCAAGCATGGTGACACTAGGTCAAGCATGGTAACACTGGGTCAAGCATAGCGACACTGGGTCAAGCAGGGAGGGAATATACCAACCTTCGTCAAGCACACAATAGTTAATCTAATATTGTTAAAAAGACCTTAAACAAAAGGTGATATTTTTTTAAATTTTGGAGATTTACTTTCACAAGGTTTTGTCAGGTAACCTCGTATAGACGATTATTATAATTATGGGGGAGCGCTAAACCCGTGGGATTATTCAGCGCATGTGGGGGGGATAGAACGTATTCAGTCTTAATTCAGGAAACTGGAGCACCGATTCAATTCCATAGATCAAGAGCCCCTCACTAGCGTCAAGAAACCTCGTCATTGGAGCTTTTGGTCATCTGACCGAAGCCTTTCACAGGCCTACCCATCCACTCCATTAAAAATTAAGAGCAGTTAAGCTAACTACACACAGGAGTAGTTGGTAGGTAAGGTTTGTCAGGAAACAGGACAAGTGTTTCCTGACGCGGGTCTTAGATATATGATGACCCACAGCTGGAGCTTTCGGTCATCTGACCGAGGCCTTCCGCTGGCTTATCCCTCCACCTCTTTAAAAGCTATAATCATAGTTATAACCACATATAACACAGGAGAATGTCATCAGTTCACTTCTATATAGCTACGTATGGACACCTGTGCAATGACTGCTAGATTGCATGCAACTGTTCCTTCAGTAATGATTCGAAAACCCAAAAACTGGAATAAATAAAGCCCTTATATACAGTATGAAAAACTATAAATTAACGGACTTTGGTTTAAAAGCTTAATTCAAGCTGAAAAAGCTTCTAAACTGAGGTAAACATTTTAATTAATGAAATGCCAGGCAATTTTTATTGGTCTCGAGTCTTAAAATCTTAGGATATTAACTGATAATCAGTCAGCGAGAGAGATACAGGGTGTTTCAAATATATGGACCCAATTTCAAAGCAGTAAATTGTTGAAATTGGGTCCATCTCTCTGAAACGTGTATTTAGCCAAGAGAGAAGCCCCGCCGGCAGACATGTTGCCTGCACACCGACTACACGAACTTCCTCGTTATCTTTTATGTTTGTGCAGGTAAACAAAGCTGTTGCTGCAGCTCTTTTGCAGCGTGGTGTCCAGCCTTGTCAAGGAAGGCACTGCAGTCAGAGTCACTCAACAACCAGAGAAGTTTTGCAAGATCAATATAGCAACAGCAACTGAGCCAGATTAACACAGCAACAGCAGCAGCAGCAACAGCGACTGCACAACAGCTAAGTAAAGTTAAGAGTCACACCAGCACAGCTTCATCAATGGGTCTGTGCTACGTAAATATGCTTGTAAAAGTTCATTTGGCTGTCGCGAAGGAAATGAAGGAAGTTTTAAAATTTGAAGAGTTCGCTGAAGGTCTGAGTTTGACTTAGTAAATCATTCATTACTCTTCACACACACACACACACACACACACACACACACACACACACAACACACACACACAAACACACACAGGAACATTTAAGGTAAAACAGAAGCTGAAACTGTTAGCGCGACCAAAAAAAAGGTATAATTCTCACTCCAGGTTAAAATTACCAACCAATTAAAAAATGATTATGTTCAAATTCTCACCAAAATGTTAAGGCACCAAAGTTATTATACATTTCTCAATGTATATACCAAAATGGCTATAGCCGGAGGCAAACTGCTATACGTTGCTATACTATCAACTTCCGCTAACCTAACTCCTCCTCTTCTTCTCCTCCTCTATAAATTACAGTGTTAGGTAAAAGGAGAGACGCAACTAATGCGACATTTTGTTATGGCAACGTTTCGCTCTCCAGGAGCTTTATCAAGCCGTTACAACTTTCCAAAGCTCCTGGAGACAGTAACCTTTCCACAAAATGTCACATTCGTCGCATCTGTGTCCTTTTACCAAACATTTGGTCACTAATTCTACCATTATTTCCCAATTACACAGCACCAGGAGCACCTCAAGTCAGGTGGCTGAGGGTGAGGTGTGTCCACCGGATCCTCAATTGACGAAGAATAGTCTCAAAGTAACGATCCTTGCTGAAAGACTGGATCAAACACCTGGTCATGCTTTACCATGCATAACTTGGTGTTTATCTGTGGGCAAAGGTAAAATATGTACTTACCTTTGTTTCCGGATGTCAGTCATTTGGTAATTCGTATTTACATTTACCTGCCGAAGTAATAACAGTTAAGTTTCAAAATTTATTTAATCTTTAACAAGAATTTAGCAGCAATAAGCTTTTCCTTATTTTAAAATCTGTAATAATTATATGTTTACAATCAGGAACTATAGTGGGTTTTCTTTACCTTGTCCTGGAGGGAGGAGACTGGGTAGTGGTCACAAAGGTCACTATGTGGATGGGAGATTCAGCATCACAAGTGACTCTCCAGCAGATGCAGCATCACTAGTGACTCTCCAGCACATGCAGCATCACTAGTGACTCTCCAGGACATGCAGCATCACCAGTGACTCTCCAGCAGATGCAGCATCACAAGTGACTCTCCAGCAGATGCAGCATCACTAGTGACTCTCCAGCAGATGCAGCATCACAAGTGACTCTCCAGCAGATGCAGTATCACAAGTGACTCCCCAGCAGATGCAGCATCACCAGTGACTCTCCAGCAGATGCAGCATCACTAGTGACTCTCCAGCAGATTCAGCATCACAAGTGACTCTCCAGCAGATGCAGCATCACTAGTGACTCTCCAGCAGATGCAGCATCACCAGTGACTCTCCAGCAGATGCAGCATCACCAGTGACTCTCCAGCAGATGCAGCATCACCAGTGACTCTCCAGCAGATGCAGCATCACCAGTGACTCTCCAGCAGATCACCTGCAAAGTAGCTTTGCATTATTTCCTCAAATGAAAATTTATTTGATTTTGATTTAAAAATGTTTGTGTGTAGCTAACGAATACAGAAACTGAGGTACGATTATATATTAGAATTTACAAAGGTATCACAAAGACCTAAATCTTCAGCTCCATTCTTGTGAGGGTGTAACTTGGACCAGCCTAGCATAGGCCAGTAGGCCTACTGTAGTTACCCTTTCTTAAATAATTAAACGTCTACAATAAAGATACCCAGATGTTGCACAAGTGACTTTAAAATTACTTTTTAAAGAGGTGGACCGGCAAACCAGCGGAAGGCATCGGACAGATGAGCAAAAGCTCAAGCGGCGGGTCATCGTATGTCTAAGACCCGCGTCAGGAAACACTTGTCCTTACGTAAGGCTAACTTAACTCCTCTTCTCCTCCTCCTCCTCATCATCATCTTCTTCTCCTCCTTCTCCTCATCATCTTCTTCTCTTTCTCCTCATCTTCTTCTCCTCCTCCTCATCATCATCTCCTTCTCATCATCTTCTCCTTCTCCTCATCATCTTCTTCTCTTCCCTCTCTCTCTTCTTCTCTTCTCCTTCTCCTCATCTTCTTCTCTTCTCCTTCTCCTCTCTTCTTCTCTTCTCCTTCTCCTCATCTTCTTCTCTTCCTCCTCATCTTCTTCTCTTCTCCTTCTCCTCATCTTCTTCTCTTCTCTCTCCTCATCTTCTTCTCTTCATCTTCTTCTCTTCTCCTTCTCCTCATCTTCTTCTCTTCTCCTTCTCCTCATCTTCTTCTCTTCTCCTTCTCTCTCTTTCTCTCTTCTCCTCTCTATCTTCTTCTATCCTTCTCCGCCTCTTCTTCTTCTTCTTCTCTTCTCCTCCGCCTCTTCTTGTCCTTCTCCGCCTCTTCTTCTCCGCCTCTTCTCCTTCTCCGCCTCTTCTCCTCCTCCGCCTCTTCTCCTCCTCCGCCTCTTCTCCTCCTTCTCCACCCTTCTTCTCCTTCTCCGCTTCTTCTTCTCCTTCGCCTCTTCTTCTCCTTCTCCGCCCCTTCTTCTCCTTCTCCGCCTCTTCTTCTCCTTCTCCGCCTCTTCTTCTCCTTCTCCGCCTCTTCTTCTCCTTCTCCGCCTCCTCTTCTCCGCCTCTTCTTCTCCTTCTCCTCCCCTTCTTCTCCTTCTCCTCCCCTTCTTCTCCTCCTCCTATTCTTCTCCTTCTCCTCCTCTTCTCCTCCTCTTCTTGTTCTCCTCCTCCTCTTCTTCTCCTCTATAGATTACAGTGTTAGGTAAAAGGAGAGATGCAACTAATGCGACATTTTATTGTGGCAACGTTTCGCTCTCCAGGAGCTTTATCAAGCCGTTACAACTTTCCGTCTGCAATCACTTGATTACATCGCAAAGAAAATATGTCCCATAACCACGAAACTTCACTAAATTTCTCATTACTTCTCTTTCAAATTACATTGTTGCACAAGGAATGGGCAGCACTAGACCCATGGCAGGACTAGACCCATGGCAGGACTAGACCCATGGCAGGACTAGACCCATAGCAGGACTAGACCCATAACACGACTAGACCCATGACAAGACTATCCAAAAATTGCCAGGGCATCTATTACCTCTACACCATGCTGGTCTAAAATTATTCAACAGAGTATATTTCTATACACTAGGGAGGTTGTACATGTATGGTATACAACATCTGGGTATTTTTATTGTTGACGCTTCACCGTACATTTGCTTTATCAATGCAAATTCAAAGATATAATTCAAAGACAGTAGAGCTATATGCAAAAGATGAGACAATCAGTCCCTCAGCCTTGGAGTTGTATTGATAAAGCCACTGGAGGGCGAAATGTCTACAATAAAGTTACCCAGATCTTGCTCATGTGTAATTCTTCAACTATTTTTCGTCGTCTGGCCTTCGCACTGAGTGGTTCTTCTGGTGCTGGCTCCTGGTGGACGAACTGAGAGTTACTGATTTTCAGCAACATGGCGTCTGGGAGAAGGATCAACACAGTGTGTGTTGACGTTTTGAAGGGCGCCATATACCCAGATAATGTGCCTGTTTTGTTGCCTACGATTCTACGAGATACATATGGTATTTGTAATGAAGAATTACATCGAATAGCGCTCAACGGGGAGTCTTGCATATTCGTCAAATTTGCTACTGTAGCTGCATATGAATGGATTGTGGAGTGTTACCAGGAGGAATGAGCGGTGATCAACGCCGGTTTGGAGGTACGGTTGAGGGATGTATCCAGGTATTACACCTGGATTAGAGTCCGTAACGTACCTTTTGAAGTAGATGATCTTGACATCTGTGAGGTGTTTCGGCAATTTGGAGTGGTCCATTCAGCTGTGGTGGGTAAATGGACTGAAGGAGTCTATGCCAGGCTCCTAGAGGGATCATACACCTTCAAAATGTCCCTACGTTGGCCCATACCTTCATATATTGTACTTGAGGATTTCAGGACCAGGTTTAGATCACTTACGCTGGACAGCGTAGGACCTATCAAATCTGTGGGTCATATGACCTTGTTGCAGCAGCTTGTGGGAAAGGATGGACGGGCGAGCAGCTGCTCGATGGGAGGACAAGGTAGCTGCCAAGGTGGACAGTGAGGTGCCAGCCACCAATAGTAAGGGTCCAAGTGACCAGTGTTGTGACATGGTGGATGAGAATAGTGGCACTTGTGTGACCCTGCCTAAGGGCTCAGGTGACGTGCGGTTGGATGGTGCAGTATCCACTGTGGATATGGAGGTATTACAGGGGGAATTACCTCCAGTTCTGCAAGAGGCCCTGAAGGATTTTCTGGGCACACCCAGAAAATCAGAAGGGATCCCTGGTGGGGTAGGTTACGAGTTGCAGGAGGGGGAGTCCCACCTGGTTGTGCAGGATGTGGTGGCTGTGGTGCATCAGCTGATGAAACAGTGGAGAAAGAGGATATGGATATTGGTGGAGATTCACATAAGAGGCCTGTGGGTACAGCTGATGAGGATGTACTCACGCCAGGCCAATGAGTATGTAAGAGGGCATGGGTAGATGTGGCTCGCAGGAGGGGTGATGGGGAGTGAAGGGTCTAAAAGTGGCAAAAGGGCTAAGGAAAAGGGCGGAGGTGTGCAGAAAATACAGAGGTTTTGAGGAAAGCTCCACCCTGTATCTTTCAAGAGCCTCACTATTAATGTTAACGGCCTATGGGCCGAGGTGAGGGTTCTTCGGGGAAGTTCAAGGGAGGAGCTGCGGTGATCATGAACGTGGCCTAGCATGGGAAGCAAGCGAGCAGGGGAGAGTGGTGAGGGTGGCTGGGGTGTGGGGGGATGTCCGTGTGTGCTTTATCAGTGTGTACATGCCTGTGGATCATAGAAGACGTGCTAACGAAGATTTTGTGAGGGGTGTTTTGTTGTACCACCTGCGTGGTTTGCCCATGGTCACAGTAATAGGAGGAGACTGGAATTGCATAATACGGGGAAAAGACGTAGACCCAAGGGGTGCAGGGTGCATCCTGGGGGTGTCGAGGAAGATAATGGGGCAGCTGGGATGGTGGATGTAGTTAGAGGTGAGGGCTGGCAAGTGTAGCACACGTTTGTGAGGCGGGGATACTGAAGCACAACTAGATACAATTTATGTAACTAAGGAAATAGACGTGGGTAGGGTGGAGGTTATTGATGTAGGGTTTTCCAATCATAGGGGGAGCTTTGGCTGAAGTTGGTTGGGATGGGATGATAAGAAGATATAATAGCTATTGGAAATTGAATGTGGATCTACTTCAGGGTGCAGGGAGGGAAGAGGTTTTTGATGCTTGGTGGCAGGAGCAGTGGGAGAGGGGCTGGACTGTGGAGAACTTACTGGAATGATGGGAATCATGGGCTAAGCCGGAAATTAGAAAGTTTTATACACTAGTGGGTAGCGAAGAGAATTGGGGAAAATTTGGATTACAGAGGTATCTGGAAGGTCAGCTAGGCGATTGTTATCGAAGGGGAGGAGCTGCTCAGGTGGAGGAGATTTGGGTTCTGAAAGGTCTATTGCACGATTTGCAGAATGATCGATTTAACGCGACTCGGGTGAGAGGAGGGATTGAGGAGGCATTGTGGGGAGACAGGCCCTTGGCCTGTATGCTCAGACGTTTTAGGAAGAGGCAATGGGACATGACTATCATGGGTTTGGAGGTGTGTCAGAAATTAGGAGGATACAGAGGGGGCCAAGTGCTGTGCACAACGGAAGGGATAAGTAATTATGTCGATCATTGGATAGCGTGGTATTTGCAGGGAGGGAGGAAAAGGAACATCATCAGGGAAGGGATTGGATGCATTGTTGGGGAGGAGGATCGGAAGGAAATGGAAGGGAAGATTAGTGAGGAGGAGGTATGGGAGGTGGTGCAGGGTTTGAGTAAGGGTAAAGCTCCTGGGTTAGATGGCCTCCCTAACAACTTTATATGCATAATTGGGGGGCGTTGTGGGGTTGCTTGGTGAAGGTGTTCAATTGCTTGAAGTGTGGGAGGGTAATGGGAGCAATCAGAGCACAGGGATTGTGGTTTTGGTAAAGAAGAAAGATGAGTGTAGGAGGATGGGGGATTATTGGTTCAATAATCTTATGTGTGCGGATTATAAAATATTTGCTAAGCTGCTGGGTAATAGGCTTAAAACGGTGTTGGAGAAGGTCTTGCATAAGTGACAATGTGGGATCCCGGGTAGGAGCATGGGTATGGGTCATGGCAGGATTAGAGATTTTATTGAGTCGGGCGGGGGGGGGGATGTTGGGTATTGATTGGAGTGCAGCTTATGATAGTATGGAAAGGGGCATGTTGTATGACATCATGAGATATCAGGGTTTTGGGGAGGAACTCATAGGCTGGGTGGAGACTTTGTATGAAGGGGCAAAGGTACGGGTGCAGATAAACGGCAGGATGGGGAGGGAGGGGCATATGCAAAAGGGTTTGAGACAGGGGTGCCGCTTGTCTCAAATCCTGTCCGCATGTCTACAAGACCCCTTTTATAGATTGATTTCGATAGGGGGGGATGCGGGGATTGTCAGTTATGTGGGTGGGGGGTGGGGTTGGGGTGGGACATGGTGGAGCAGCTAAAAATTTGTGGGGTAGTGTACCGGGCGGATGTGGTGGAGGCTCGAGAGGTGAATGCGAGGAATGTGGCACGGGAGGCACTTAAGCGCTTGGGAGGATGGAGGCCAGGGGATGCCACCTTGCATCAATGGGAGGTGATCGTAAATTCATTCATTTTTAGCAAATTGTGGCATGTGGCAGTGGAGTTCCCAGTTGTTTTAGAGGATGTCAGGGACTTACAACAGAGGCGGGTTTTACGTTAGTGGTCCCCCGATTTACTTTCACCTAAAACTCGAACAATTATGTAAGTGTATTTTTGTAAGTGCTTTTGTAAGTGTATTTTTGGGGGTCTAAAATTACTAATCTAATTTACATTATTCCTTATGGGAACATATTCGTTTGGTAACGGCACTTGAACAGCATTCTGGAAAGAATTAATAACGTAAACCAGGAGTCCACTGTAAATGGGGTTATGGGAGGGCGTGGTTGAGCAAGGATGTGGTCATGACAAGTGTGCGGGCTTATTCCCTTAGCGAGATGCCTGCAAAGTGTTTACATTAAGCATTGCTACCTCAGGGTGGGGTTTCTTATGGGGATCGTAGCTTCAAAAACAATTTTGTTCCGGATGGGGATAGGGGAGGGAGGGTACTGCGATAGGTGCTGGGATGAGGAAACAGCGTACCATGCGGTATATTTTTGTAATTTTTTGGGTGGGGTACGTGAGTGGTTCGGGAAGGTGGTACGCTGGGTGGGGGGTGGTGGGCTTTCGACCTTACGGGTTTTTGAGCTTCGATGTAGGTGGGGAGGTGCGGAGGGTGGTCTTGTACTTGGTAGCGGACTACTTGTATGTGTCATGGGGAATGAGAGAGGTGTCCGGGGAATGAGAGAGGTGTCCGGGGAGTGTAGGGTAAAGGCTTTGGCTGCAGTGTTTTATAGGACAAAATGTAGAAATCAGAATTTATATGGGAGAACATGGGAGTTGGCTTTTTCTGAAGGCTATAGGGCCAAGAAGGTGTGTATGTTAAGGGGGATATAATAGGTGGGTTATTAAAAGGGCTGGCCGACGGAAGGGGAGGAGCGAACATGGTGGGATGAGGTGTGAGCAAGAGGGGTGATGGTGGACTCTGTGGGTGAACAACATATGACAGTATGCTTGTGGGGTATGTGTGATGAGGTGTGAGCAAGAGGGGTGATGGTGGACTCTGCGGGTGAACGACATATGACAGTATGCTTGTGGGGTATGTGTGATGAGGTGTGAGCAAGAGGGGGTGATGGTGGACTCTGCGGTGAACGACATATGACAGTATGCTTGTAGGTATGTGTGATGAGAGTGAGCAAGAGAGAGTGATGTGGACTCTGTGGTGAACGACATATGACAATATGCTTGGGGAATGTGTGATGAGGTTGAGCAAGAGGGGTGATGGTGGACTCTGGGTGAACAACATATGACAGTATGCTTGTGGGTATGTGTGATGAGTGTGAGCAAGAGGGGTGATGGTGGACTCTCGGTGACAACATATGACAGTATGCTTGTGGGGTATGTGTGATGAGGTGTGAGCAAGAGGGGGGGTGATGGTGGACTCCGTGGGTGAACAACATATGACAGTATGCTTGTGGGGTATGTGTGATGAGGTGTGAGCAAGAGGGGGTGATGGTGGACTCTGTGGGTGAACGACATATGACAGTATGCTTGTGGGGTATGTGTGATGAGGTGTGAGCAAGAGGGGTGATGGTGGACTCTGTGGGTGAACGAATATGACAGTATGCTTGGGGATGTGTGATGAGGTGAGCAAGAGGTGATGGTGGACTCTGCGGTGAAAACATATGACAGATGCTTGTGGGTATGTGTGAGGTGAGCAAGAGGGGGTGATGTGGACTCTGTGGGTGAACGACATATGACAGTATGCTTGTGGGTATGTGTGATGAGGTGTGAGCAAGAGGGGGTGATGGGACTCTGTGGGTGAAGAATTGACAGTATGCTTGTGGGTATGTGAGAGTGCAGAGGGGGTGAGTGGACTCGAGGTGAACACATATGACAGTATCTTGTAGGGTATGTGTGATGAGTGTGAGCAAAGGGGGTGATGGTGGACTCTGGGTGAACGACATATGACAGTATGCTTGTGGGTATGTGTGATGAGTGTGAGCAAGGGGTGATGCTGGACTCTGTGGGTGAACGACATATGACTTATGCTTGTGGGATGTGTGATGGTGTGGCAAGAGGGGGTGATGTGGACTCTGGGGTGAACGACATATGACAGATGCTTGTGGGATGTGTGATGAGTGTAGCAAGAGGGGTGGTGGACTCTGCGGGTGAACGACATATGACAGTATGCTTGTGGGGTATGTGTGATGAGGTGAGCAAGAGGGGGTGATGCTGGACTCTGTGGGTGAACAAATGACTGTATGCTTGTGGGTATGTGGATGAGGTGTGAGCAAGAGAGGGTGATGGTGGACTCTGCGGGTGAACGACATATGACAGTATGCTTGTGGGTATGTGTGATGAGGTGTGAGCAAGAGGGGTGTGGTGGACTCTGTGGGTTAACAACATAGCAGTATGTTGTAGGTATGGTGATGAGGTGTGAGAAGAGGGGTGATGGGGACTCTGTGGTAACAACATTGACAGTATTGTGGGTAGTGTGAGAGGTGAGAGAGGAGGGTGATGGTGGACCTGCGTGAACAAATATGAAGTATGCTTGTAGGGTATGTGTGATGAGGTGGAAGAGGGTTCATGGTGGACTCTGGGAGAAGACTATGAAGTTGTATGGGGTAGTGAGAGGTGAGCAAGAGGGTGATGATGGACCTGTGTGACTACTATGACAGTATGCTTGTGGGGTATGTGTGAGAGGTGATGAGCAGGGGGGATGAGTGACTCTTCGGTGAGACATATGACAGATGCTTGGAGAATGTGTGAGTGTGACAAGAGGAGGTGATAGTGGACTCTGTGGTGAACGACATATGACAGTTGCTTGTGGGTATGTGTGATGAGTGTGAGCAAGAGGGGGTGATGTGGACTCTGTAGGAACGACATATGACAGTATGCTTGTGGGGTATGTGTGATGAGGTGTGAGCAAGAGGGGGGGTGATCTGGACTCTGTGGGTGAACGACATATGACAGTATGCTTGTGGGGTATGTGTGATGAGGTGTGAGCAAGAGGGGGGTGATGGTGGACTCTGTGGTGAACGACATATGACAGTATGCTTGTGGGGTATGTGTGATGAGGTGTGAGCAAGAGGGGGTGATGGTGGACTCTGTGGGTGAACAACATATGACAGTATGCTTGTGGGTATGTGTGATGAGGTGTGAGCAAGAGGGGGGGGTGATGGTGGACTCTGTGGGTGAACAACATATGACAGTATACTTGTGGGGTATGTGTGATGAGGTGTGAGCAAGAGGGGAGGGGTGATGGTGGACTCTGCGGGTGAACAACATATGACAGTACTTGTGGTATGTGTGATGAGGTGTGAGCAAGAGGGGGGTGATGGTGGACTCTGCGGGTGAACAACATATGACAGTATGCTTGTGGGGTATGTGTGATGAGGTGTGAGCAAGAGGGGGGGTGATGGTGGACTCTGTGGGTGAACAACATATGACAGTATGCTTGTGAGGTATGTGTGATGAGGTGTGAGCAAGAGGGGGGGATGGTGGACTCTGTGGGTGAACAACATATGACAGTACTTGTGAGGTATGTTGATGAGGTGTGAGCAAGAGGGGATGGTGGACTCTGCGGTGAACGACATATGACAGTATGCTTGTGGGGTATGTGTGATGAGGTGTGAGCAAGAGGGGGGGTGATGGTGGACTCTGTGGGTGAACTACATATGACAGTATGCTTGTGGGGTATGTGTGATGAGGTGTGAGCAAGAGGGGGTGGATGACGGTGGACTCTTCGGGTGAACGACATATGACAGTATGCTTGTGGGGAATGTGTGATGAGGTGTGAGCAAGAGGGGGGGGATGGTGGACTCTGCGGGTGAACGACATATGACAGTATGCTTGTGGGGTATGTGTGATGAGGTGTGAGCAAGAGGGGGGAGGTGATGGTGGACTCTGCGGGTGAACGACATATGACAATGTGTGATGAGGTGTGAGCAAGAGGGGGGGGGTGATGGTGGACTCTGTGGGTGAACGACATGACAGTATGCTTGTGGGGTATGTGTGGAATGACGTAAGACAGGGAGGGGGAGGTCCCCTGTGGAGGGTAGAGTTCAGGGGAGTGTTTGGGGGGGCTTTCTCCCTAAACCCCTGGATTGGTATCCTCACTTTGCAGTTATAAGATGTATTGTTTCCGTTTGTGTTTCTATGGATTACTTATGTGTGGACCATGTCCACCTAGATGTATGTAAAACATGTGGGTCCTTGTGAGCGGCTGTGGTCACAGACCGGGATGCGGGGGCGTTGACCCCTGGAATTCTCTCCAGGTAGACTCCAGGTATTATTGTGCGGATTAGGAGTGATTTTCCTGTCGTAGTACATATTACCTGGTCTCTCTATAGTTTTATACTGGGTTCAAGGCAGTTTTGTGTCAGTTTTTTTTTTAGTGTACTGTATGGAGGTCCATAATTCCTTTTCATTTTGTTTGTATTACTTAACATATACCTTTTGAGTTGTGTTTTATATCGTTATATATCGTAAGTGTAACTGGAACATCGGTGTTCCTGGTTGGCTTCTTATTGTTTTGGGTTATGTATATTATGATTGGAGATTGTACTGTTTTTAACTAAAATATAACAAAGTATGTACCCTCGGGATAGGTTACTTCATTAATTATGTTCTTGTTGTAGTACATGAATGTTTTTCCTCAATAGCAGGTGTGTGTAAGCGCACTGGTTGTAGCAGGTGTGTGTCAGCGCACTGGTTGTAGCAGGTGTGTGTCAGCGCACTGGTTGTAGCAGGTGTGTGCAAGCGCACTTGTTGTAGCAGGTGTGTGTCAGCTCACTGGTTGTAGCAGGTGTGTGTCAGCCCACTGGTTGTAGCAGGTGTGTGTCAGCGCACTGGTTGTAGCAGGTGTGTGCAGCCACTGGTTGTAGCAGGTGTGTGCAGCCACTGGTTGTAGCAGGTGTGTGTCAGCCACTGGTTGTAGCAGGTGTGTCACACTGGTTGTAGCAGTGTGTCAGCCCACTGGTTGTAGCAGGTGTGTGTCAGCCACTGGTTGTAGCGGTGTGTGTCAGCCACTGGTTGTAGCAGGTGTGTGTCAGCCACTGGTTGTAGCAGGTGTGTGTCAGCTCACTGGTTGTAGCAGGTGTGTGTCAGCCCACTGGTTGTAGCAGGTGTGTGTCAGCGCACTGGTTGTAGCAGGTGTGTGCCAGCGCACTGGTTGTAGCAGGTGTGTGTCAGCCCACTGGTTGTAGCAGGTGTGTGTCAGCCCACTGGTTGTAGCAGGTGTGTGTCAGCCCACTGGTTGTAGCAGGTGTGTGTCAGCCCACTGGAGTGTGTTAGCAGGTGTGGTGTCAGCCCACTGGTTGTAGCAGGTGTGTGTCAGCCCACTGGTTGTAGCAGGTGTGTGTCAGCCCACTGGTTGTAGCAGGTGTGTGTCAGCCCACTGGTTGTAGCAGGTGTGTGTCAGCCCACTGGTTGTAGCAGGTGTGTGTCAGCCCACTGGTTGTAGCAGGTGTGTGTCAGCCCACTGGTTGTAGCAGGTGTGTGTCAGCCCACTGGTTGTAGCAGGTGTGTGTCAGCCCACTGGTTGTAGCAGGTGTGTGTCAGCCCACTGGTTGTAGCAGGTGTGTGTCAGCCCACTGGTTGTAGCAGGTGTGTGTCAGCCCACTGGTTGTAGCAGGTGTGTGTCAGCCCACTGGTTGTAGCAGGTGTGTGTCAGCCCACTGGTTGTAGCAGGTGTGTGTCAGCCCACTGGTTGTAGCAGGTGTGTGTCAGCCCACTGGTTGTAGCAGGTGTGTGTCAGCCCACTGGTTGTAGCAGGTGTGTGTCAGCCCACTGGTTGTAGCAGGTGTGTGTCAGCCCACTGGTTGTAGCAGGTGTGTGTCAGCCCACTGGTTGTAGCAGGTGTGTGTCAGCCCACTGGTTGTAGCAGGTGTGTGCTTCAGCCCACTGGTTGTAGCAGGTGTGTGTCAGCCCACTGGTTGTAGCAGGTGTGTGTCAGCCCACTGGTTGTAGCAGGTGTGTGTCAGCCCACTGGTTGTAGCAGGTGTGTGTCAGCCCACTGGTTGTAGCAGGTGTGTGTCAGCCCACTGGTTGTAGCAGGTGTGTGTCAGCCACTGGTTGTAGCAGGTGTGTGTCAGCGCACTGGTTGTGCAGTGTGTGTCAGCCACTGGTTGTAGCAGGTGTGTGTCAGCCACTGGTTGTAGCAGTTGTAGTCGCACTGGTTGTAGCAGGTGTGTTCAGCGCACTGGTTGTAGCAGGTGTGTGTCAGCCACTGGTTGTAGCGGGTGTGTGTCAGCCACTGGTTGTAGCAGGTGTGGTCAGCCACTGGTTGTAGCAGGTGTGTGTCAGCGCACTGGTTGTAGCAGGTGTGTGTCAGCCCACTGGTTGTAGCAGGTTGTGTCAGCACTGGTTGTAGCAGGTGTGTGTCAGCCCACTGGTTGTAGCAGGTGTGTGTCAGCCCACTGGTTGTAGCAGGTGTGTGTCAGCCCACTGGTTGTAGCAGGTGTGTGTCAGCCCACTGGTTGTAGCAGTGTGTGTCAGCCCACTGGTTGTAGCAGGTGTGTGTCAGCCCACTGGTTGTAGCAGGTGTGTGTCAGCCCACTGGTTGTAGCAGGTGTGTGTCAGCGCACTGGTTGTAGCAGGTGTGTGTCAGCGCACTGGTTGTAGCAGGTGTGTGTCAGCGCACTGGTTGTAGCAGGTGTGTGTCAGCCCACTGGTTGTAGCAGGTGTGTGTCAGCCCACTGGTTGTAGCAGGTGTGTGTCAGCGCACTGGTTGTAGCAGGTGTGTGTCAGCCCACTGGTTGTAGCAGGTGTGTGTCAGCCCACTGGTTGTAGCAGGTGTGTGTCAGCGCACTGGTTGTAGCAGGTGTGTGTCAGCGCACTGGTTGTAGCAGGTGTGTGTCAGCCCACTGGTTGTAGCAGGTGTGTGTCAGCCCACTGGTTGTAGCAGGTGTGTGTCAGCCCACTGGTTGTAGCAGGTGTGTGTCAGCCCACTGGTTGTAGCAGGTGTGTGTCAGCCCACTGGTTGTAGCAGGTGTGTGTCAGCCCACTGGTTGTAGCAGGTGTGTGTCAGCCCACTGGTTGTAGCAGGTGTGTGTCAGCCCACTGGTTGGAATTCTTGGTGTTCTTTTGTATTGTTGTTTTTTTGTTTTCGTTTTTTTCTACATAAAATATTATACCTGATTTTTGTTCTGACTTTGCGTACAATGTATGGTATTTTTTGTATCCATACAATATTTTTTGTGAGTGGGTCTCCTACCACTCATCAATATTACTGTCATATATGTTGTCTCAGGGAGTTGAATTCTTAAGGTTTTTGTTTGTTATTGTATTGCTCTTGTATTATGTTTCTTTTAAATAAAATATATAAAAGAATTCTTCAACTAAGACTTTTTTGCATGAAAGAATGCCACACCAACACTACAGTGACAAAATCTAGTTCAAATTACATCAAAGTCATTATCAATGACTCGCGAATTAGTTGCCTGTAAATGCGTCATTACGATTTCGCGATTGATTAATATTTTACAAAAATCACCATCTTTTCCAATTTTTTCTGTAAACATTTCCATTCCCCGCCATATTTCTACCTTATTTTCCAAATCTATCCATCTTATTTTACCTCCGTAGTTTATATGTATATATATATTTCCGAACAAAATACTTTTTTCAGATAGGCATCTTGTAAAAAATTTACGTATGTAAAAAGGTTTCTCTTAATATCATATAGAGACTTATTGTAAGCTAAATGAAATAATTCTATACACACAAGACGGACGCTCTCAATATATATATATATATACACTGTATACACTGTGCTATACTTTACAATTCAGCACTAAACCCGATATCGGGCCTTGGGAATAGGATGCATTTAGGCTCGATTCATGTATGATTCATGTATGATTCATGTATGATTCATGTATGATTCATGTATGATTCATGTATGATTCATGTATGATTCGTGTATGATTCGTGTATGAAGAGCCCCTCTCTAGGTACCTCAGAAGGTAAGTAGGAACAAGGACTGCTTAATTAGGCTCAAACCATATCAACACACGCGTGTTTTTAAAGCTGTACGTCACCTGTATCACAATTTGAAAGAAAACTAAGTGTATAAATACTGAGATATATACCCATCCACGTGCATATATACTAGTACTCTGTGTACACACGTCAGGCGAGTTATACTCATCACAATATATCCAAACCTGGTTGGTTAATGGGGTTTTATGTCTGTTTTCCCACTCGTGGGTCATTACAATTGCTTGTTACCTGTTCGCCACCACTCAAAAATACTTTAATACCTAAAATTGCAATTAAATTAAATTCAGCATATATACACACTAAGAAATACACCTCTCGGTGTATGTATGCAATACACAGCAAATTGGCTAGAAATAATTTGTTACATTATTCTATATTTGCCAATTTTATAGGAATCATAATTATAAAAATATTGTATTAAACATATTATTTAAAGTGTAAAAAATGTAGGGAGATTAAATTCTTTTTAAGTGGTTACTGTTATTGTTAATTCGGAGGATTAATTACTAAGCTCATGGGAGAGAGAGTTGGTCCAGCAGGGGTCGTACAGCGCCTGGGGAAGTTGGTCCAGCAGGGGTCGTACACCGCCTGGGGAAGTTGGTCCAGCAGGGGTCGTACACCGCCTGGGGAAGTTGGTCCAGCAGGGGTCGTACACCGCCTGGGGAAGTTGGTCCAGCAGGGGTCGTACACCGCCTGGGGAAGTTGGTCCAGCAGGGGTCGTACACCGCCTGGGGAAGTTGGTCCAGCAGGGGTCGTACACCGCCTGGGGAATGATAACACAGATTACCCGCTCATAGAAGAGAGGATATTACCACGACGTTTCGGTCAGACTTGGACCATCTACAAAGTCAGTGTGACTGTAAATGGTTCAAATCGGACCGAAACGTTGTGGTAAGCTCCTCTCTTCCATGTGCGGGTTATTTGTGTACTGTTCCAGTCACGGTATTGTGCCTTTATATTATTTATTCCTGGGAATGATAAGTTACCTGATTTGATCCCAGTTACGGAAGGGTGGAACAAATTTCCCGGAACAAGAACCCTTCGCTAGCATCAAGGCGCCCACACCGTGGGCTTGATACAGAATTAAACACATATACAACATCTGGATATCTTGATCTGAAGACGTTTCTCCATGCAGTGGCTTTATCAATACACTGATAAAGCCACTGGAGGGCGAAACGTCTACAATTAAATACACCCAGATGTAGCACATGTATTTAAGTTTTCATCCTGGCTGCCCTGTATACCATTCATGTAAGACTTGATAAAGGCCACTTTGAGAGCGAAACGTCATTTTCTATTATTATTAGTTTAACAATGAGATGCCTCATTCAGGGAATACTCACACCCACCTTTCAGGAGTATTAGATACACATTGAAGAACAATTTGGGTTAATATTGAGTTTAAAATACCATCTTGATTGGGTCAGGTTTAAGTAAGGTTTGTCAGGAAACAGGGCAAGTGGTTCCTGACTAGGGTCTTAGTTAATTGATGACCCGCAGTTGGAGCTTTTGGTCATCTGGCTGGGGCCTTCCGCTGGCTAACCCTTCCACCAATTTAAAAAATTATGGTTATTAATTTCGTTGAGTTACTAAAGGATTTTTTCTCCATAAACCTAAAATATAATTATCTCCTATACACAGCCAATATAAAAATTCTTAAATTAATCCCTAAACTCAAAATGGCCAAAATTTTCATTGTTACACCGGCTTTGTCATGATTTTTTTCTTGTCACAAAGAGGTCACTTTTCGACTTAATAAAAATACCAAAATATTGATCAAGTGTCTTATCATCTTGTCAGTCTTCTAAACCATTATTCAAAATCAACGTCATTTCAATAAAGATCTCATATAAGTGCACTTGTTTACCTCACTCACTAGTAGTTGTGCTGTAGTTCGTCGCTGGAATGTTTCACCCTCGCTTCCTCGCACGTTTCTTCGTATATAAACTTTTAATCCCAGCGAAACGTGTTCATTAATAAAATCTTTCTCACCATATAAACGTATCTTATTCTCATTAAAGTGAGAAAATCTTACCGACTTCATTATTCACATTATCACTTAATAACTTCATTATTATCGTCTACGTATAATTAATATCTGGTTTCTAGTTTAATTCCTCCAACAAACACGAAAAAATCTGTAATCTGCACACCCCCAATAGAGGATTTAATCCCTTACATAGAAATTAAAAGAATATTCCCAGAGTACACACACTGATTACTGCACAGTGAACACAGCCACTACCACCCAGTACCACTGTATAGTACCACTGTATAGTTCCACTGTATAGTTCCACTGTATAGTTCCTGGTGTCTCCGCCAGCCCTACCACGCCGTTTTTTAATTATTTCTGATGTTTTTAATTTATTACAATTAAAAAAATAAAGTAAGTAAATTTTTAGCTATATTTTTGAGTCAATAATTCGTAGTTAACAATTACATAATAATATTTCTTAGTGTTATTCTTTCTCTGATATATATAATATATATATATATATATATATATATATATATATATATAAATATCATTACATATACTCTTAGAGTTTACTTAAATTCTTATATTGGTTATTAAAGTACTCTTCACTGGTGAAGAGGTGACATGTAGCCTTAATGGCCCATATGCACGTCACAGGCCTTCAGCCTAATAAATCAACCCTTAATGCTAATCGTACATATGGAACCAATAGCCAGATATTTTGAGAACATGGGAACAGGCCAGATAAAAGCACTATTTTTTCTCAGATTTTTTTTGTATGCTTGAGACCAGTGACCAGGTCATAATGAGGAGTTACTGTCATCATAAACAATTTGTCTCTGGCTTTCGTTAAACAAATCAAGAAAGAAGCTATATTTGTATGACACTGTAATTGGAAGCTATGTTAAAATTAACGCAATATTTTATATTAGCAACGTCTCGCTCTCGCTTTGTCAAGCCGTTACAAACATAGACACAACGCATTAGTTGTACTTGTGTCCTTTACCTAACATACAGTCGGTAATTGTACCATCATTATACCATGTAAACACTGGTAAGGAACAATACGCAGAATGCTGATATAATTTGTCCCAGTGAGCATTGTGGTCGCAACACAACTCCACTCCTCCGCCACAAATGCCACAGATGGTTCAGATGGTATAGATCACAAATAATACGTCATCTCCCCCTCTCATAAAATACTTCTACGCTCACTCATTGCTCCCTGCGGGCGTAAACACGCTCAAGTGACACGCTCAAGTGACACGCTCAAGTGACACGCTCAAGTGACACTTAAGAACCATGCCACGCCCTGTCCCCCTCAACACACCAACACCCACTACTACAATTTAAGCAAAATATTTGCAGGGCTTCTCTTACCAGGTTCAAAATTTCCACCCTGGCGTATCATACCAAAAAGTGCCTAGGTGCCATTTTTCTAGTTTTCTTTTGAAAATGGTATACTACTTTACATTAAAATAATAATATACACATTATCATTAATGCTGGTGAGTGGCTCTTGATCCAAGGAAGTAGACTTACCTTTCCCTTGCTTTGATCGAATTTGAATGCCTCCCATTACACAGGCGTTATATGACTCCTACGGTTATAGCGCTTTTTTCTGATTAAAATATATCAGTTGTAAACAAAAGGAATCTTCAGTGGCTGATACATGGTGCAAAGTTTTGCTGGATTCTGTGCAATAACTGAAAAATGCGTCTTCCACTATAAAACTTATAGTGTTGATGGGTTTTTCTCAAAAGATCGATCTCGTGATGTCAGGTTAAATTATTATATGGTAACTGTATTAAACAAATTGGTTTCTGTGAAATAATTGGAGAATAATTCTGATCAGAAGTCAGTGTTTGACTTTTTTGGTTATTTTTGGTTAAATGAACTTAATGTTCCTTTGTGTGTATATAGCATCTGTGTGCCATATGGACCAATTTTTTTAAAAAATGTATGTTATACAGACTAAGCTTTCATAAAGCTTACTGTCTTAAAATCAGGTCAGTCTTGCTTAAAGAAGCTTGGATTGATTTTGGCCTGTTTAAGTACCAATTTTCCTTTTTGGAATTAATGGCAAAAATGTAAATACCCTTCCATAAGGGTAATACAGAACCTGGGGAATGGGAGGTCATCAAGTTTAATCCTAGGAACGCAAGGGTACCCCCATTTCCTTTCCCCTCCGAATTGAAGGAAAGGAAAGAGACGGAAAGATTCCTAGAAAATAGCACAGTTTCTTAGAAAGGATGAACGGGTAAAGTCGCATGTATACGAAGGCAACAAAGGAAGCTGATTGAGTGGAGCTTCAAGTGAATATTGATAGCCAGGCGCTGAGTAAGGTCGTCCCGAGGGAGACGCTGCAGGGGGAGTCCACCAACCAATTCTTATATTCCTATCTTGGTTTCTTGACGTTAATTTCTTAACGCTTGATCAATATAAACACATATGCAACACCTATATACTCGTGTAATCTCTACTCAGATCTGTTTGTGACTTGATAAATCCCACTGTGTGGGCGAAACGTAGACAATAAAAGATCGCATTATACTGCATTTCTGTCTATTATTTCACTGTGTCGGTATTTTATACCATTTATCTCCATGAATATATGTAAAACATCTGGGTATCTTCGAGAGACGTTTCGCCCACCAAGTTTTTTTTTATCGTTGCACATGACTTATTCACCTACTTTCCAGAGTTATATACCTTTGCTTTAATGATTTAATAAGTATACCTTATTTTGGCATCCCTGAAGAGAAACGTCAAACAGTAGCCTGATTTTTCCTTATTTTTACTTTCTTCTTTTCGATTTTATTTTGTTCATAACTCGAGAAACACTCATCCGACCAGATTGATATTTTGAACACTTGTGTACGGTAACTAGGACCAGATTCATGGAACAATTGGCATGTACAGGTGCCCTGTGACCAAAGTTATTGAACCCACTACTAGAATTCCAAACCACCACACTATTACTATCGTTCATGACCACCAACAACACCATACTACTACTATCGTTCATGACCACCAAAACCACCATACTACCACTATCCTTCATGACCACCAACAACACCACACTACCACTATCGTTCATGACCTCCACCACCACCACACTTCTACTATCATTCATGACCACAATCACACTACAACTATCATTCATGACCACCACCACACTACAACTATCATTCATGACCACCACCACACTACTACTATCATTCTTGACCACCACCATACTACCACTATCATTCATGACCACCACCACACTATAACTATCATTCATGACCACCACCACACTACCACTATCATTCATGACCACCACCACCACACTATAACTATCATTCATGACCACCACCACACTACCACTATCATTCATGACCACCACCACACTACTACTATCATTCATGACCACAACCACACTATAACTATCATTCATGACCACCATCACACTATAACTATCATTCATGACCACCACCACTCTACCACTATCATTCATGAGCACCACCACACTACCACTATCATTCATGACCACCACCACACTACCACTATCATTCATGACCACCACCACACCAATATCTCTCATATTAGTTGATAAGTAAGACACATGTTAAAAACAGTTAGGTATCTTTATTCCGAAACGTTTCGCCTACACAGTAGGCTTCTTCAGTCGACTACAGAGGAGGCAGCAGAAGCAATAGAGATGAAAGACGATATAATCAGTCCATCACCCTTGAAGACGTAGTTTTGAGATGATCAGCATTGAATATCATTATTATAGTCACATATCTGAGTCCTACACTACAGCCTTACAATCCGTCTCTTAGTCTCGCAGGAAAACAATACTATCTCTCCCACCCATCAAACAACACTATCTATCATCCCACCAAACAACACTATCTATCATCTCACCAAACAACACTATCTATCATCCCACCAAACAACACTATCTATCATCCCACCAAACAACACTATATATCATCCCACCATACAACAGCACTATCTCCCCCACCCCGAAACAACAGCACTATCTCCCCCACCCACCAAACAACACTACTATCTCTCATCCCACCACCAAACAACACTGTCCTTCACACCCACCAAACACTGCTGTTTCTCAGACTCACCACAAAACACCATTATCTCCCAGGCCCAGCACATAGCACCACTATCTCTCATCCCACCAAACAACACCACTATCTCTCAGGACCATAACAAAACACCGGCGTCATCTTCCGAGTGGGTGCACAGCACCACAATGGGATATTAGAGACATTCAGCAGGTACAATACAGAGAGGCTTGTTGCTAACTTTTATTGACGTACAAAGGGTGACTTGCAGCTCAGAGCCTCTACGAGGAATCGTTTATATTTCTTCGCCACGGCACTGATTGTCTGTGAGGCAGCCACACACTGCTGCTCCTGCTACTTTGTCTGCTTCTGCTGCTGCTACTTCTGTTGCTGTTATTGGTGCTGCTGCTGCTGTTTTTGATGCTGGTGCTGCTGATGCTGCTACTTATATTGTTGTTATTGCTGATGTTACTTATGTTGCTGTTATTGCTGATGTTACTAATTTTGCTTTTATTGGTGCTGCTGCTGTTCCTGCTGCTGTTATTGCTGGTGCTGCTGCTGCTGCTGCTGCTGCTACTTCTGTTGCTATTATTGGTGCTGTTGCTGTTCCTGCTGCTATTATTGATTCTGCTACTTATGTTGCTGTTATTGGTGCTGTTGCTGTTCCTGCTGCTGTAATACTGATGCTGCTATTCCTGTTGATGTTATTGCTGCTGCTGGTGCTGTTCCTGCTGCTGTTATTGCTGGTGCTACTTATGTTTTTTTAATGTTATTGCTGCTGCTGCTGCTGCTACTTATATTGCTGTTATTGCTGCTAGCTGTGCTCTTACTGTTTTATTGTGCTTTCTACTTTTTGTGTTATTGCTGCTGCTGCTACTTATGTTGCTGTTATTGCCGCTGCTTCTGCTACTTATATTGTTATTGCCGCTGCTATTGCTACTTATATTGTTATTGCCGCTGCTACTTATATTGTTATTGCCGCTGCTTCTGCTACTTATATTGTTATTGCCGCTGCTATTGCTACTTATATTGTTATTGTCGCTGCTGCTATTTGTTATTCGCTGCTAGCTTATATTGTTATTGCGCTGCTCTTATATTGTCTATTGCCGCTGCCTGCTATTTATGTTTGCTCTTATTTGCTGCTGCGCTGCTGTGCTCTTTTTATTGCTGCTGCTACTTATGTTGCTCTTATTGCTGCTGCTGCTGCTACTTATGTTGCTCTTATTGCTGCTGCTGCTGCTGCTACTTATGTTGCTCTTATTGCCGCTGCTGCTGCTACTTATGTTGCTGCTATTGCCGCTGTTGCTGCTACTTATATTGTTATTGCCGCTACTGCTGCTACTTATATTGTTATTGCCGCTGCTGCTGCTACTTATGTTGCTCTTATTGCTGCTGCTACTTATGTTGCTCTTATTGCTGCTGCTACTTATGTTGCTCTTATTGCTGCTGCTACTTATGTTGCTCTTATTGCTGCTGCTACTTATGTTGCTCTTATTGCTGCTGCTACTTATGTTGCTCTTATTGCTGCTGCTACTTATGTTGCTCTTATTGCTGCTGCTACTTATGTTACTCTTATTGCTGCTGCTACTTATGTTGCTCTTATTGCTGCTGCTACTTATGTTGCTCTTATTGCTGTTGCTACTTATGTTACTCTTATTGCTGCTGCTACTTATGTTGCTCTTATTGCTGCTGCTACTTATGTTGCTCTTATTGCTGCTGCTACTTATGTTGCTCTTATTGCTGCTGCTACTTATGTTACTCTTATTGCTGCTGCTACTTATGTTGCTCTTATTGCTGCTGCTGCTACTTATGTTGTTGTTTTGTCATTAGCTTTCACTTGATTTATACCATCTGTCGCGGACCTGGCGAGGAATCCTCTTCCTCTCCTCTCCCAACTCTCCCTCTTCCCTCCTCCTACTCTCCCAACTCTCCCTCTTCCCTCCTCCTTTCTCCCAACTCTCCCTCTTCCCTCCTCCTTCATTCTCCCAACTCTCCAGTTTTCCCTACTCTATTCTCCCAGCTCTCCCTCTTCCATCTTCCTCCCTTCCCTTCAATTAATTAAACTAAATTATGGAAATCACGGCCGATTTCTATGGCAAGACACCACCGCGTAAGAGCGATCATCTCAGTTACTGAATGTCCCGTGGCTCGGGAGGTAACGCACTCATCTCAGTTACTAAGTGTCCGTGAATCGATCCCCGGCACGGGTGGAAATCTTGGGCATGTTTCCTTAAACCTGCTGCCCATGTTCACCTAACAGTACTGGGTGTTAGTTGACTGTTATGGATCGCATCCTGGGGGGAAAGGGGCTAATATAACTTATATAGGGCTGGACTATGACTGTGTATCACTTGTATACAATACCAACAAGATAATAAATTAGACACATGTGCAACATCTGGGTATCTTTACTTGTCGACGTTTCGCCCTCCAGTGGCTTTATCAATACGTTACATGGTGATATTTTGATAACTTGACATATATTCAGCAGTCAGTGGAATCCCGTCTACCAATGGCAATACCTTCACCTGCTGCACGTCATCTGACTCCAGTACAGAAGCACCAACCACCCTGCCTGTGATTCAGATTCTTTAGGACTACGGTTCTCATCACCTTCTCCTGGGCTGAGGGACTGATTACCTTATTTTCTACTGACTACTGTATATATTTCTACCGTCTTCATATGTCCATGTAATGTATTGATAAAGCCACTGGATAGCGATACGTCTATAAAGATATCCAGATGTTACATGTGGCTGATTCATTAAGATAACAGTTCTTAGTCTGTGAAACTGATTTATGTAAAAAAATATGAAAAGGGCGTAAAACTTTTGGTGTTATTTATCAAGCAATATCACATTTGCCTTATATGCAGAACTCATGACAAACTTGTAGTCTTTATGGTTTTCGTAGAGCATTGAGAATGTCCTCTCATGTCTTTTTCTGTGCAATTTAGATTAAAATAAGGCAGCCCAGTGGACTTCAGGGAAAGTTAAGAGTGATTGCCTGGTTTTCAATGCTTCGAAGTTTTTGTCCTAGTTCAACTCGCTAAACTTTGGACACATTGGGATGTTTTGCCTCTCTGTGCCCATCCTGCTCTGATCCCAACTCCATTGCTGTAAAGCCAGCTTTTTCACTGTCTTTATATTAAAATTTGTTACTTGACTGAATAAGAACACCAGAAGAAAAACAGGACAGCTGTTCCGTTTATCTTTGGCCCGGTTCTGCAACCATCATGAATATCATCATAATAATCAGCATTATGACCTCCGTCATGCTGCTTTCATGCTCTGTCACGCTCTCTCATGCTCTGTCACGCTCTCTCATGCTCTGTCACGCTCTCTCATGCTCTGTCACGCTCTTTCATGCTCTGTCACGCTCTCTCATGCTCTGTCACGCTCTCTCTTCCCCCGCAAGTCACGACTGTCATTGCTATTCACAAATATCCTGTACATAGACTTGCAACCTTAACTAGTCACACACAAACACGAAGGGAAGGGAGCCAGTATATAAACGAGGGAGCGGGGCCTGGAGAACAAGAAGAGGTAGTAGTATAAAGGTAGAAGTAGTAGTGGAAGTGATAGTAGTAGTAGTAGTGGTAGTAGTAATAATGGTAGTAGCAGTGGTAGTAGTAGTTTCCTTTATGTGAAGGTTATTTGTGTATTGTTCCAGTCACGGTATTGTTCCTTTTAATTCCTCATTGTTATTCCTTCTTATTTGTTTACAACTCCTGTGAAGGGTGCATGAGACTCAAACATACCGTCCTACCTTGTAATGGTTAACAGAACGCCGTCATTCATCACGCCTCATAACACAAAAACAGGCAATCCTGGACGTTCTTCCGCACTAACACGCATACCAGGACTTACATCATGCACTAAATCCTGTGCCAGGACCTTATTACCCACTAATACACAAGCTGCTAATTTATTGCACGCTAACATGTACGTTATGACCTAATTACGTACCAGGACTCATATTACTTAAATATGATCGACTTTATTAATAAATATATATATAAAACACTAGTAGGGATCATAATGATCCTGGGAAAAGGAAGGCAACCAGGTGTGATCCAAGGAACTGGAGACTATGGAAGACAAGAGGGATAGGGAGGTGGGGGACATGATAGCATTTGTAATACTGAGAGGAATTGACAAAGTAGATAGTGACAATGTATCAGATGTGACACAGCAACAAAGGGTCACATGACAACTCAAATGAGTCGCAGGGATGTTAGTTTGTAGAGTGATGTAGTGGAGGTAAGATCCATACATAGCTTTAAGATCTACGATAAAGCTCGTGGAGGAGAGAGGACCTCGTAACATCCAGCGAAGAGTCGGGGCCAGGAGCTACGATTCGACGCCTGCAACCACAAATAGGTGAGTACACACACACACACACACACACAGTCACTTCTAGTGCAAGAGCGTCTTTACTCAGAGGACACCTTCCCTACTGCCTCAGTCTGGAGGAACCAGCTGGTTCATTGCTGACACTACTGAAGGAGGACTCAGGCTCCAGAACAGTGCTTTACTGAAGAGGGTTTTGCCCTACACAGATGACATTTCGCTCTCATTAGAAGACATTTTAATCTATATAGATATTTCGATCTAGACGACTTCCATTGTATTACTGGCTACAACCTCAACTATACATGTACATAGTCTATATTATATTGTTAATTGTTTATGCTGTTCTCTTCTGTTAATTTTGCTAAATAAACTTCCCTCAGAAGTTCATACTAAACTAAGACCTCAAAATTAATATTTGCTGTTCTAAAATAACAGAAGGTTTTTAATACGAGGAATTATCTTTTTATTCCTAGTATATGCCTCACGAAATCGTAATAACACGAATGCAGACTAATCACAGAACGGGTGGGGCTTGAACGCATAACAGGCGAGTCCTAACACTCACAGGCCAGTGTGTTAACCACTTGGACAATGGATTCGTACCCCACCCGTTCTGTGACTTTCAACACTTGGTATTAAAACGTTATGAAATGAACCAGAAACTGTCGCCATCTTTCTAGATGTCTAGAAGTAAAAAACAAATCTGAATAGGTTGTGAAAACATGCAATTATATCAGGGTTTACAACCTGCGTCACCTCTCCATGGAAGTTGTATTTAATATAAATCTTAAAACCCCTCCATAGTAACTCATCACTAATGAAACCTTTAATTAAATCAAGAAATTTCTCACTTGACGTTTACTAATAATTATATAACAGCTTATTTAATGTTAGTCCACTGTATATCAACTTAGGATGGTGGCTAACGCTCTTGCGTCACACGGTGAGGGTCTGGGTTCGAATCCCGGCGAGGATAGAAACATTGGGTGTGTTTCCTTACACCTGTTGTCCCTGTTCACCCATCAGTAAAATGGGTACGTGGGTGTTAGTGGACTGGTGTGGGTCGCATCCTGGGACAAAACTGACCTAATTTGCGGGAAATGCTCAGCATAACAAGGGACTTTCTATATAGTAGTATGTCACTGATGTCAACTATGGTCTGTATACCTTGTACATGTATTCGTTTCGATATTTTTTAATTTATACACCTGTATGCTCGTGGCTATCAACCTGGAAGTCGTTCCGAGGGTCAACGCCCCCTGTGCCTGGGGGTGTTGACCCCCGGGCAGCATGAAGGGGGGATGTTGATATCCATATTTTAAAAATTTTTTAGAGTGAAAATATTGGTCAAATTGATTCCCTATGCCTTAAAACATACTAAATTATGGAATATTCATATATTTACCTTATCTGGTTGCTATGTATAACTGGAGCATGCGATTTTTATAGGCCTATGGGGTGTCGATGGGGTCACCTGGAGACTAAAATTATTTTTGACCACCCACCATCAGGCTAGATCATTCATAACAAAAATACTCTTAAAAATACCCGGACAAACTTCAACAAGCAGCTTGATTTGAAATTCAGGTTTACGCAATGTATTCACTGCCACTAACTATACACTGCCACTAACAATACACTGCCACTAACAATACACTGCCACTAACAATGCACTGCCACTAACAATACACTGCCACTAACAATACACCGCCACTAACAATACACTGCCACTAACAATACACTGCCACTAACAATACACTGCCACTAACAATACACCGCCACTAACAATACACTGCCACTAACAATACACTGCCACTAACAATACACTGCCACTAACAATACACCGCCACTAACAATACACTGCCACTAACAATACACTGCCACTAACAATACACTGCCACTAACAATACACTGCCACTAACAATACACTGCCACTAACAATACACTGCCACTAACAATACACTGCCACTAACAATACACTGCCACTAACAATACACTGCCACTAACAATACACCGCCACTAACAATACACTGCCACTAACAATACACTGCCACTAACAATACACTGCCACTAACAATACACTGCCACTAACAATATACTGCCACTAACAATACACCGCCACTAACAATACACTGCCACTAACAATACACTGCCACTAACAATACACTGCCACTAACAATACACTGCCACTAACAATGCACTGCCACTAACAATGCACTGCCACTAACAATTCACTGCCACTAACAATGCACTGCCACTAACAATTCACTGCCACTAACAATGCACTGCCACTAACAATGCACTGCCACTAACAATACACTGCCACTAACAATACACTGCCACTAACAATACACTGCCACTAACAATACACTGCCACTAACAATACACTGCCACTAACAATGCACTGCCACTAACAATACACTGCCACTAACAATACACTGCCACTAACAATACACTGCCACTAACAATACACTGCCACTAACAATACACTGCCACTAACAATGCACTGCCACTAACAATACACTGCCACTAACAATACACTGCCACTAACAATACACTGCCACTAACAATACACTGCCACTAACAATACACTGCCACTAACAATGCACTGCCACTAACAATACACTGCCACTAACAATGCACTGCCACTAACAATACACTGCCACTAACAATGCACTGCCACTAACAATACACTGCCACTAACAATGCACTGCCACTAACAATACACTGCCACTAACAATGCACTGCCACTAACAATACACTGCCACTAACAATACACTGCCACTAACAATGCACTAGCCGCTTCTGCAGAAAAATCTAAATTTCAATGTAATCCATTTGAGTAACAGCTTCAGATAACAATATAGCTCCCATGCGCTGTCTTGGCCACCTGGTGGACAGAACAAGTATTACTGAGAGTCTCCCGAGTATCCATAGTGGAAGTACACCTTTGTGAATTTGTGAACGAGCCGCATAGTAACGAAATCGTAATGACACCATTACAAATAAATCATGGAACGAGTTTATGGCCGAGTGGTTAGAGCACCGACCTGCGAATATTAGGACTAACTTGCCCTGGGTTCGACCGCCACCCGTTCCGTGGTGATTTTGACTCTTTCGAGGTATGATAAATGTAAATCATCTGAAGCCTAAACAAAATAAGAAAATCTCGTTATTATTTCATCTTCAGTATAATTTTTTTTCATTCTCATTGTAGGTGAGCTAATTAGCGTATATAGTTCTCAGGTAACTCTAAATCTGTTTTTATTTTCCCTGATGAGACAGATGCAATATAAACGGTTCCCTTAATGAACTTATTTATATGAAGAAAACTAGTAGTAGTAATAATAGTAGCAATAATAGTAGTAGCAATAATAGTAGTAGCAATAATAGTAGCAATAATAGTAGTAGCAATAATAGTATTAGTAATAGCAGTAATAGAATAGCCGTAATAGAAGTAATAGTAGAAACAGTAGTAATAGTAGAAGCAGTAGTAATAGTAGAAGCAGTAGTAATAGTAGAAGCAGTAGTAATAGTAGAAGCAGTAGTAATAGTAGAAGAAGTAGTAATAGTAGAAGCAGTAGTAATAGTAGCAGTAACAGTAATAGTAGCAGTAACAGTAGTACCAGTAGCAGTAATAGTAGCAGTAACAGTAGTACCAGTAGCAGTAATAGTAGCAGTAACAGTAGTAGTAGTAATATTATTAGTAACAGTAGTAGCAGCAATAGTAGTCATAGTAGCAGTAAATGATGTCATACAGTGCCTGGAGAATCGAAGGCAGTAAAGTTCTATTAATGGAAAGAGAGGAAAATGCCAATTCCTTGGATCAAGAGCTCCCCACTAAGAACCGTCCCATCGTCAGCGATACTTTCATGATTTTAAACACATAAGCGCAATTTTAAACACGCTAGGCCTAGGTATGACAGTGTAAATTAACCAGTACAGATTCATACTTATTTAGGCATAGGTATAGTATAACATCAATGGCATATAATCCCGACGAGTTGGGTATGTTTATATTGTTACTGTAGCCAGAGGGACTGATTACCTCATCTTCGACCTCTTCAGTCTTCTGTTTTTGTCACTTGCACCAACAGTGGGCGAAACGTCTACCTGGAGAGAATTCCAGGGGTCAACGCCCCCGCGACCCGGTCTGTGACCAGGTCTACATAACAAAGATACCCAGTTGTTGCAAATGTTTATTTACACAGTAAATTTGATGACACATAATGCGTGACATCAACAAATATATAAAACTTTATATATTTTAACCAATGTATGACATTTTACATAAAGCTTTACTTTTGTACATATTTACAGGTCTAAATTAGAATATTACAGTATCTTTGGTTCGCTATTGTTGGGGGAATTTTTTACGTAATTTCCTAAATGAAGAATATTGTAAATAATATATTAATGGTGTATTAAAATGTCATGCTATTTGGACCCTTCGAGAAATTATAACCGTGATATTCTTACGCTTTATGTTTATTTCTAAGCCTAAGATAAAGCCAGAGATAAAGCCTGAGATAAAGCCTAAGATAGAGCCTGAGATAAAGTCTAAGATAAAGCCTGAGATAAAGCCTAAGATAAAGCCTGAGATAAAGCCTAAGGTAAAGCCTAAGATAAAGCCTGAGATAAAGCCTGAGATAAAGCCTGAGATAAAGCCTAAGATAAAGCCTGAGCTAAAGCCTGAGCTAAAGCCTAAGATAAAGCCTGAGCTAAAGCCTGAGCTAAAGCCTAAGATAAAGCCTAAGATAAAGCCTGAGATAAAGCCTAAGATAAAGCCTGAAATAAAGCCTAAGATAAAGCCTGAAATAAAGCCTAATGTAAAGCCTGAGCTAAAGCCTAAGATAAAGCCTGAGATAACATTGTACATAAAAACACGGTCTACTTATTATACGGCTCATATGTTTAATACACATATAAGCTAAGATTAATTACAAATTTCCTTCTATTATCCAAAAAGTATATCTTAATTGTATATCCAAAAGTAGCAAAAATGCTTTGTTAGATATTAAAATAACCTGATTAACTTTATGGATTACTGTACTGACCCAACCTTGTTTATGTCGTAGGGAGGAGTTGAAGATACTGATGGAGAAGAGCAAGTGAACAGTGCCACAGTGTGAGAGCAGTGCCAGGGAGAGAAGTGTCAATGTCAGTAATGTACTGAATCACTATGTATTATACTTGTGTAGTACATCATAATACCAGCTATATTATAGTTAGGCTCCCTAGCTGGCTGTGACGTCACGAGACCCCGCATATGTGAGGGCTGGGTCCGAGGCATCTGTCTCACTCGTCGACAGACTCTGTCAATATACTCGTTACCAACCACCTTGTGGGTTTCACTACGACCGTCAATATCTCCCAAGTACCCACCCAACATCAGGGTGTGAACACTGCCTAAGTGAAGTTTAGGGTGCAGTACCCACCAGGATGCAAGATTATTTTGCCACAATAATGTGTCACATTTGTAGCACTTGTGACCTTTTACCTAACATATTGTCGGTAATTCTACCAACATTAATACAATATTATCCCGGTTTCATAGATATAATTGCGTTGTGACAGAATTTTCAAACCTGGTTGCTTTTTAAAAATACAATAAAATATTATATTTAAGGGAAACTCAAAACCCTTAGGGGTCATACAGGTCCTGGAAAATAGATAATTATATTCGACTCAAAGAAAAGGAAGACAATTCTAATTTGTTTGATCAACCACTCTCTAATTTCAAGAATATTTCCGGGGGGGGGGGGGGTTGATTGATCAAAAAACCCTTTCTAGCATCATTTCCTAGGGAGGGATTAATTGATCAAGAACCCCTATCTATAATCATTTCCTGTGGGGGTTGATTGATCCAGAACCCCATCTCTAGTATCATACTTCCTGGGGCGGGGGTTGATTGATCAAGAACCTCTCCCTAGCATCATACTTCCTGGGGGGTTGATTGATCAAGAACCCCTCTCTAGCTTCATTATATTCATGGGAGAGCGCTAAACCCGTAGGTTTATACAACGCCTGTGGGAATGGAAAGTATTCAGGCTCAATTCAGGGAACTGGAACACAGATCCAGTTTTCTAGATCAAGAGCCCCTTACCAGCATCAAGGAACCTCCCTTGAGGTTCTCCAGCATCAAGGATCATCCCTGAAGGAATCAACCTTACTTCATATAAACTCAGCATCTAACTCAAAAGAATAACTAAATGTTTTTTCTTTTAAACTTCAAAGTATTGTACATTACATTTTTTTGATAAAAAAAAAAAAACTACAAAAACTATTTTTATTAGTGTGGCTATAAATGCATGTAAAAATAACTTGAAGAATCAGTCATTCAAATCTACTTGATTGTAACAGCTCTAAATATTTTTTTTTCTTCTGCACAGTAGATTGTATATTGAGTATTCAATACAACTGCAAATAAAAAATATATATATTTTTGCTCCTATTGAAAATAATATTACTGAAGAATATTCAGAAAATTTGCATATCCTGGGAACATAAAGTCAGAATCATTGTGATATTTTTAAAATATAAATGATGTCATTGGTTCTCAAGAAGTCAGTTCCAGTACTCATCAATTTTTTGAATGGACAGCAAACGCACAACGAAACACAAAATGTTAATTTCAACATCGAATAGAAAAAAAAAAAAAAAAAAAAAAAAAAATTGTATAAATTTTAGAAAAAAAAAATTGGAACAAAAAAATTGTCCTACAATAAAAATAAATGATTTTTTTTTCCAAAAGAATCGAGTGCACATTGGAAATGCTTGTTATATATACTGAAATTCCTATTATTTTATGGGTACATATATCTTGCACGAGTAAAAAATTTAAACTTTAGACCTAGTTACATTACAACAAATCTTATAGAAATCTTCAAAATGATCACAAACTAAATGAGCCAAATTTTCTCTTACTCATACCGAAAAACAATCTTTATATATAAAGATCTAATTTTTGGACTAAAATGTAAAAAAAGGACTGATTTCAACTTTCAGTTTAGCACCAACGTCCGACGAGATGCATAGTTGCCTTTGCATCACTTTGACACTTGAGGCCAGAGGTAGATGTAAACTGCATTCCGTGTCTACCTACTAAATAGGCTAGAGAGCTGCGGATGGGCAGCCCCTTAGGATGTGGGTAAAGCACACTTGTGTCCACAATATGATCATGTATTACTTTCAGCCTGAGAAGGTCGTGGTCTAATCCGTGACCCACTAAAATGGTACGACTTCCAAATAGTGAGAGCAGCTTAGCATGGACATCTGAGAGTCGTGTCGAGACATATCGAAACTGCTGCTTGGTAAGTCCCGAGTGTCCAGTGTTGTAGTCTATGATGGGAGAGTCTGGCAGAATCAATGTTTCGTATACCAAATCACACTCTGAGTCCACTATTGATATGGCTGCTACGTCCATACCTGTTTTTGTATAAAGCATTTCACAGTCGATGGCGTAAATGGATTTAGCTGTAAGACTCTGGTTGAGACTCGTGTTGATGAAACCTGTTAGGTTGAATTGATCAATTTCTTCTGTGACATGTTGTGGAGCAGTAGCACAAGGTGGGGAATTGATGGGTCGCTTGCAGCAGTGATAGTAGGGACTGGCTGACCTAGACACTTTCGCCCAGTGGTGTACACAAGTCTCAAGGTTGACGGCGCAGCCTTCACTGTCAACACGATACACAGTTTTGCATCGTTTGCAGGTACGGCTTCTGGGCCCATGAATTGTAGTGTTGAAGCTTTGTTCAATGTTGAAAAGCTGAGCTTTTCCTGACTGCCAGTGAGAACGAGGGAAGCAGAAACGTCGTAAGTCGTTCTCAGACATTTTTATCTCTTGAAGTTTATTGTAGAAATCCTTATCAACTTGTGCCGCCATGCTTCCTATTTCCTGAGTGATCACCTGATGGGAAAATATATAATACATCAGATTATTTATGATCATATATTTACTATATTTTTAACGTACCGGCCGTCTCCCACCGAAGCAGGGTGACCTAAAAAGAAAAGCGAAAGGTTTTTCTTTTCACATTTAGTAATTTATACAGAAGGGGTTACTAGCCCCTTGCTCCAGGCATTTTAGTCGCCTCTTGCGACAAACATGGCTTACAGAGGAAGGATTCTTTTCCACTTCCTCATTCCTATAACATTCAATTTCATGATTTCTCTCCTAATATCCAAATGCTAAAAACACACACACCAAAATTATATTCTGCATTTTTCTTCGGGGTCCTCATTTTGGCTAACATTAACTACATCTTGAAAAAGTAATCTAATGTGCGATCGAATCCATAGCAAATGTACATTAATTCCTTTCCCCCAGATTTTTGAGTATGTGGCTTCTCCAGCGAGTATGTTGTCATGTGAGTCAAGTCTTCAGTGATGACACTGAATCAGTAATAATCACAGTAAAGCCCAATGTAATAAGTTACCTTTATTGACATTAGGATGGAATACAATTCAGTTTGCAGTACTGACGCCCAGTTAGTTCTTATGCCTAACTCAACAAAGATCCCATCGATCTTATCTAGGGAGGTGTCTCAGGGTATTCAGGCTTAATTCAGGGAACTGGAACACAGATCCAATTCCCTAGATCAAGAGCCCCTCACCCTATTAAGGAACCTCCCTTGAGGGGATTAACTTGAGATAAATTATTACTAATAGTTAAGTGAGAAATTTCTTAAGCAACTACCTTTGGAAGTGATTTAATGAAGGGATTACTAGTAATGAGCTTCTTGTGAGGGACTTTCAGGTATGTGATATTTAATACACATAACTTCCATGGACATGTTAAATGCACTTATCTAGTCATAGAGCTTAGAAAACTATATTTGCATGTTTTTTTCAAGCCATTTAAATCTGTGTATTTACTTCTCGACATTATATAAGCTTTGAAGAAACTGTTTGGGGTCATTTCTTAACAATTGAATAAAAAGTACAATGTTAGTCTCAATAATCGTATCACTGACAGTAAGAGCATTAAACTCCTTCATGATGGATTTAGAACCAATAATAATTCTGAGTGTAAATGAAGGCAGCTGGGAAAAATGCTTAAGAGCATAATTAGAAATGACAAATAGGGAAATGTAGATTAAACGTTAATTGTAAGAAATAGGTAGAAGGACAATAATGCCTTTAGATACTTGGGAATGGATGCATCAAGATTTTTCTGAGGGAAAGAGGGAAGAGAAAATGAAAAAAATGGTTGAAGAATAAAGTGAAAAATAGTCAAATGATATAAAATGCGAATTATATTATAGAATATATTATAGAATAAAGGTACTGAATCAAACGTGTGTGTGTGTGTGTACTCAAATGTGGTTGCATGTGTGGTTCAGTAGCTCCTGGCCCCCCAAGTGTAGTCACCAAATTATGGTTGCATCGGTCGAGTCATAGCTCCTGTGTGTGGGGGTTTGGTGATTTTTGTATTTAACGAAAATGATAAAAAAGATGTAAACATTGATGTTGATAGTGTGATTTATAATGATAATGTGCTATGGGATGCTTGAGTGCTAGGTGATGTATGAGTGTTAGGTGACGCTTGAGTGATATGTTGTTACGTGCTTCGTTCTAAGCGATGCTCAAGTATGCTAGGTGAAGCTTGTGTGTGCTAGATGATGTTGGCATGTGTGCTAGGTGATGGTGTGTGATTAGCGATAGTGGAGGTGATGTATGCTTGGTGATAAGGTGCTGTGTTTGTGCTAGGTGATGCTGTCTGCTAGATGATAATTTTGTGCTAGGTAATGGTGGTTTGCGTTAGGCGATAATAAAGGTGCCAGATGATGGAGCTAGGTGATGCTGCTGTGCTAGGTGGCACTATTACAGACAATACTAGAATATGTACGAGACTCATCCACTGAGGACACAGTAAATCTCCAAGCAGATATAAACGACGTTTTCCAATGGGCAACGTTAACAATATGAAGTTAAATAAGAATAAAAATGTCAACTACAGTGGTACCCAGAGTTCTTTATTCCGTTTTGGAAAACTAGAGAAAATACTAGACTTAACTTAGTATACTACAAACTCTAGCCACACAAAGGAGCGGAAAAGTAGTGTGGGGGACTTGAGAGTGTTAAGACGATCTCACCTTCATGGATCACAACAGTCACTATCACATCTGCGAGGAAAATGAGAGGATGGATAATGAGAACCTTCAAAACAAGGGATGCCAAGCCAATGATTATCCTTTTTAAATCACTTGTTCTCTCTAGGCTGGAATACTGCTGTATACTAACAGCATGAAGAGTGCTGCTAGTGTACAGGTGAAATCGCAGATCTATAGAATGTACAGAGAACATTTACTGTACAAATAAGTTCTAACACCTTAATTAATGGGAATGCTTGGAATCACTAGATTTATACTCACTGGGGCGCAGGCGAGAGATAATCTACATCTGAATAAACAAGAGAATGGTCCTAAATCTGCATACATAAATCACTCCTTAAGAAAGCAAAAGACTAAGCAGTCGGTGCAACATACCCCCAATGAAAAGTAGAGGCGCCATTAGTACACTAAGAGAAAACAATAAGTGTCCGGGGCCCAAGACTGTTCAACTGCCTCCCACCATGCATTAGGGGAATTGCCAATAGACCCCCCTCCAAGAGGGAGCTGAACAGATACCTAAAGTCAGTACCCAATCAGCCGGGCTGTGGTTCGCACGTTGGACTACGTGCGGCACGTACAGGCCGCACGTAGTCCAACGTTGCCCTCTGGGTTGATAAGGACCTGATCCACCGGGAGGCCTGATCAAAGACTGAGCCGCGGGGGCGTTGACCCCACCGTCCAGGTAGACTACGTAGTAGCTATGTTATGCTTGTTTGTGCTTTGTGATGCTGTTTGTGCTAGATACTAAGTTGTTTGTGTTTATGCGCTGAGACGCTGGTGTCTTAAGTGCTAAGTGATGCCGTTAAGTGTGCTAGGTGAAGCTAGGTGATGCCTGTGTGTGCTAGATGAAGCTAGGTGATGCCTGTGTGTGCTAGATGAAGCTATGTGATGCCTGTGTGCTAGATGAAGCTAGGTGATGCATGACGTTTGCTAGACGATGAAGTTTGGTAAGTGATACGTTTGTGCTAGGTGATGCTGATCTGTGCTAGGTGAAGCTGATCTGTGCTAGGTTATACCGAATGCTAGGTAATCCTGGAGTGCTAGGTGATGCTGGAGTACTTGAGGATGCTATAGTGTGCTAGGGAATGCAGTGCTGGGAATGCTAGTGTGATAGGGGATGCTGGAGTGCTGGAGGATGCTGGAGTGCTAGGGGATGCTGGAGTGCTGGAGGATGCTGGAGTGCTAGGGGATGCTGGAGTGCTGGAGGATGCTGGAGTGCTGGAGGATGCTGGAGTGCTAGGGGATGCTGGAGTGCTGGAGGATGCTGGAGTGCTAGGGGATGCTGGAGTGCTAGGGGATGCTGGAGTGCTAGGGGATGCTGGAGTGCTGGAGGATGCTGGAGTGCTGGAGGATGCTGGAGTGCTAGGGGATGCTGGAGTGCTGGAGGATGCTGGAGTGCTAGGGATGCTGGAGTGCTAGGAGGATGCTGGAGTGCTAGGGGATGCTGGAGTGCTAGGGATGCTGGAGTGCTGGGGATGCTGGAGTGCTAGGGATGCTGGAGTGCTGGAGGATGCTGGAGTGCTAGGGGATGCTGGAGTGCTTGGGGATGCTGGAGTGCTAGGGGATGCTGGAGTGCTGGAGGATGCTGGAGTGCTGGAGGATGCTGGAGTGCTAGGGGATGCTGGAGTGCTGGAGGATGCTGGAGTGCTGGAGGATGCTGGAGTGCTAGGGGATGCTGGAGTGCTGGAGGATGCTGGAGTGCTGGAGGATGCTGGAGTGCTGGAGGATGCTGGAGTGCTAGGGGATGCTGGAGTGCTAGGGGATGCTGGAGTGCTAGGGGATGCTGGAGTGCTAGGGGATGCTGGAGTGCTAGGGGATGCTGGAGTGCTAGGGGATGCTGGAGTGCTGGAGGATGCTGGAGTGCTGGAGGAGTGCTGGATGCTGGAGGATGCTGGAGTGCTGGGGATGCTGGAGTGCTAGGATGCTGGAGTGCTGGAGGATGCTGGAGTGCTAGGATGCTGGAGTGCTGGAGGATGCTGGAGTGCTAGGGGATGCTGGAGTGCTAGGGGATGCTGGAGTGCTAGGATTGGATGCTGGAGGATGCTATGGGGATGCTGGAGTGCTAGGGGATGCTGGAAGTGTTGGAGGATGCTGGATGCTGAGCTGATCTGGATGCTGGATATGTTGGTAGGATGCTGGATGTTGGAGGATGCTGGAGTGCTAGAGATGCTGGAGTGCTAGGGATGCTGGAGATGCTAAGGGATGCTGGAGTGCTAGGAGATGCTGGAGTGGATGCTGGAGGAGGATGCTGGAAGTGCTAGGGGATGCTGAGTGCAGGAATGCTAGGAGCTAGCTAGGGGATGCTGGAGGAGGTGCTGGAGTGCTAGGGGATGCTGGAGGATGCTGGAGTGCTGAGCAGGGTATAGTGCTATCGGAATCTAGTGACGAGATGTCTGGAAGTGCTAGGTGACTGGAACACACGCAGTGACGAACAGTGACTGGAACAGATTGGAACTCACTGACCTATGACTGACAAGTGACTGGAACACAGTGACAATCAGGACTGTGAATGAACACATGACAGGAACACAGTGACTGGAACACACATGACTGGACTGGAACACAGTGACGACAATGACGGAACACACATGACTGAACCAATGACGGAACAACAGTGACTGGAACAATGACTGGAAAATGACGGACAACAATGCTGGAACAAGTGACGAACATGACTGGAATACACCAATAATTGGAACAATCACGAACACGTGGACAACATGACTACACACGATTGGAACAATACACAATGACTGGAATACACATTACCCTCAAGTAGGAGACAAAACTTTCACTAAGTTTCGGTCCTATTTGTACCATTAACTAGAGACTAGTCAATGTTTCTAAGTCGGACCGAAACGTCGTAAGTTTTAGTGTCATGTGTACAATAACTATACCTGTGACTGATGACCTCTCAAGTTTCCCGTGTGTACAATGACGATACTTGTGACTGATGACCTCTTGCTAGAGACAGAGTACACAAATGCTCCTCTGTGTTAGTATTTAATCTTGTACAAGACGTGTATTAAAACACATTACACTCAAGGGTAAAATTCTCTTATTCACAGGAATTTAGGCTGCTAGGTAGTACTGGTGCTAGGTAATGGTGTCCTAGGTGATAGTCTTACCTAGGTGATGGTGTGTGGTAGGTAATAGTGTGCTGGGTTACGCTTGTGACTGCATTCTACATGGCGCTGTGAACTAGGTGACACTGGTAGGCTTGTGACTATATTCTGCTAGGTGACGCTTGAGTGCTAGGTGACGCTTAAGTGCTAGGTGACGCTGAGGTGCTTGGTGATCCCAGTCGTAGATGATGTTGGGTGCTAGGTGATGCTAGTGCTAGGTAATGGTGTGCTAGGTGATACTGGAGTGCTAGGTGATACTGCAGTGCTAGGCGATACTAGCGTACTAGGTAATGCTGGGGTGCTAAGTGATGCTGGGGTGCTAAGTGATGCTGGGGTGCTAAGTGATGCTGGGGTGCTAAGTGATGCTGGGGTGCTAAGTGATGCTGGGGTGCTAAGTGATGCTGGGGTGCTAAGTGATGCTGGGGTGCTAAGTGATGCTGGGGTGCTAAGTGATACTGGGGTGCTAAGTGATGCTGGGGTGCAAAGTGATGCTGGGGTGCTAAGTGATGCTGGGGTGCTAAGTGATGCTGGGGTGCTAGCTGGGTTTGTTTCCTACCTCATTAATTCAACAAATTACGATAGATAAACAATTACAATGACGATACCAGTGACCCCGAAGACCTCTTACCAGTGACCCCGAAGACTTCTTACCAGTGACTGAGAGTCAGCAGTTGAACCGACTCCCAGTGGGACACTAAGTGATCTTGTACAAGACCTGTATTAAACACGAAACTAGAGGATCACGTACTCTATGAATTTACTGCAAATAATTATTACTATTGTTATTATTGCTGTTGTTAATATTATTTATATTAATCATATTATTATTATGAGAGCACTAAATGCTTAGGGTTTATTTCTGCGTCTAGGGAATGGAATGATTTAGGGAAGGGAATCAGGCTTGATCCAAAGAAGAGTAGAGGTAGATCTACTGCCTTGGATCAAAAGCATTCACATGCATGATGGTAATCCCTGTGAAAGGAGACGTAACTTAGGACAGTTAAAGGAAGACTTAATCAAAGTTTTCATGAGAGGATTTATTTTATAAAATCTGGATTATATTTATGAGAGGATTTATTTAAAAAATCTTGATTATATTTATGAGGATTTATCTTAAAAAAATCTGGATTATATTTATGAGAGGATTTATCTTAAAAAATCTGGATTATATTTATGAGAGGATTTATCTTAAAAAATCTGGATTATATTTATCTTTTCGTATCTGTTTCACCCCCCTCCACACACACAGTAGCAATGAATCGACACCAGCAACCACAATTAGGTGAGTACACATCATATAGAAACAAACACACCATACACACAACACGCGCGCGCGCACACACACAACACGCGCACACAAACACCTACACCATTCATAACAAGCCAAGTGTCTATCGACAAGTGCCTTCGACAACTGGTAACTATCACCTCAGCAGCTGAGGTTCGACCCCTACAACCACGCATAGGTGACTACATGTAGGTGAGCAAACACAATCCCTGTCACACAAACGACAGTGTTTGATGCAACTTATACAGACCATAGCTGACATCAGTGACATATTATATAGATGGAAAAGTATATAACAAAGAAGAGGTTCCCCAAGGATCAGTACTTGGATCATTTCTATTCTCAATAAATATTCATAAATGACTTGTTAAACTGGACTGAATCATATGATTCATTGCTTCATTGATTTGATTGGATTCACTACCGACAAGTTGTAAAATAAGACACCTGTGCAATACTTGGGAATCTTTATGATAGAAATACTCGTCTTCACCTGCACGAATAGTGAGATAGAACACTGAAAACAACAGAAGAATTAGTTTACAGGTGAGGAGTTAGGCTCCTTGGTAGGAGGCGGCTTGAGGGACTGACTGCCTCCAACCAAACCTGACTGATCATGGCAAAACTACTTTTATTGTCTGCCTGTGTTGTATTAGTCTGATGAAGCCTACAAATCATACCACGGGCGGGGATTGAACTCGTGGCGAGTGAGTCATAAAACTCGCCATGAGTTCAAACCTCACCCATGGTATGGTTTGTTTGCAATCTTGTCATTACGATTCCGTGAGTTCTGAAGAAGCCTGTCGTACAGGCGAAACATTTTGGTATTAAAGACACCTTAGTGTTGTATCATTGTTGTTAAATGACACAAAGAGCATAGACACAGACTCCAGGAAGATCTGAACAGGATCTGAACATGTTGTTAGAAAAGTGAAGTGGTTGCTCGAGTTCGACCCAAATAAGTGAAAGGGAATGAATATTGGGGGTGGAGAGAGACAAGCAGACTCGGAATAAATTTTAGGAGGCGATAAACTACAAATATTGCTCAATGACAATGATCTTGCAGTGGTCACAGGTAATATATTGCTAGAGGAGGTATATTTAAATAGCGTAACTTCTACAGTATATGCAAAGTTAATCTAAGAACTGCCGTCTGGAACCATGGTTTAAAAAAAATAGTTTTGGACTCTCTACACGACATTACTTCACGCCTATCATGGAGTATGCAGCACCAGCATCTGTCGTGTCAGTATCATATGTACACTTGTGTAGTGTACCAGCATTCAGCATTCATCCCACTTATACAGCTGGTCCCTTTGCGTATGACGTCACGATACCCGCTGACGTCAGAGGCTCAGCGCATGTGCACAGCCTCAGATAGGCGTACACCCTGAGTAGCGACAGACCTATAACTGGACAGACGTGGCTGGACTCTCTCCTACTCTTACCATAAATATACCGTAACCATCCTACAAGGAGTGTCTATGTCTACCTAAATATCTCTCCCAAGACCCACACAACACATCGAGCCCTAACGTGGTTACGCTTGTACGATATCTTGAAAAGGTTTACAAGTTTGCAGAAAGACTGATATCAAAGCTGAGGGGACTAACTTATAAAAGGAAACTAAAGGAACTGAACCTGATGATTTCAGGACTAAAACGATATAAACTCAGTGGAACTGGCAAAGCAGAGAGGTAGCGATGGGTAATATAATAATAATAATAATAATAATAATAATAAACATCAATGACATATTACCTTACAGATAGCATTACGGGCAAATTAGGCAAGTTTTGTCCCAGGATGCGACCCACACTAGCCACTAACGTCCAGGTACCCATTATTACTGATGGGTGGATACAGACAACCGGTGTAAGGAAACACGCCCAATGTTTCTACCCTCGCCGAGAACCGAACCCGGACCCTCGCCGTATGAAGCGAGAGCTTTTGCCACCAGACCACAAGGAGGGACCACAAGGAGGTAAGAAGATGTTTTTCAGTCTCAAGGTGGTACATAAGGAAACAGGACAAGTGTTTTCTGACGCTGGTCTTAGTCATATGATGACCCACAGCTGGAGCTTTTGGTCATCTGACCGAGGCCTTCCACTGGCTTATTCTTCCACCCCTTTAAAAATTATGGTTATAATTACAACTATTTTATTAAGAATATTTTTCGAGGAAGTGAAGAGGTTATATCAGTACACAACATTACTTGTCAATTTGATACGGCCCACGAAGCCAAAAATCAAATCTGGAGAGTGAGGTAATGAAGGTAGGATCCATACATAGCTTTAAGATGAGGTACTATAAGGTTCACGAAACAGGGAGTGAACCTAGTAGCGAAAAGGAGGGGGCCAGAACTATGACTCTATCCCTGCAATCACAAATAGCTTAGTATTCACTCTCTCTCACACACACTTACCCCTCGCTGCTGATTCAGCATGGCTAGTGAAGATTACACACACACACACAGCTGTGACTCGACCCCTGAAACCACAACTAGGTGAGTACACACACACGATGGGGCCGGATAACATCTCTCCATGGGTCCAGAGAGAGGGAGCAGAGGCGCTGTGTGTGCCACTAACAACAATCTGAGGTATGAAAGACACCAAATGTAGTCCCAGTTTTTTAAAAAGGAGACAGACATGAAGCACTAAACTACAAACCAGTGTCATTGACATGCATAGTATGCAAAGTCATCGAAAAGATTATCAGGAGAAGAGTGGTGGAACACCTAGAAAGGGATGAGCTTATCAACGACAGCCAGCACGGTTTCAGGGACGGGAAAGCCTGTGTCACAAACCTACTGGAGTTCTATGACAGGGTGACAGCAGTAAGACAAGAGAGAGAGGGGTGGGTAGATTGCATTTTCTTGGACTGTAAGGAGGCGTTTGACACAGTCCCACACAAGAGATTAGTGCAAAAGCTGGAAAACCAGGCAGGGACAACAGGGAAGGCACTGCAATGGATCAGGGAATACCTGTCAGGAAGACAACAGCGAGTCATGGTACATGGCGTGGTGTCAGAGTGGGCGCCTGTGACTAGCGGGGTTCCACAGGGGTCAGTCTTAGAACCGGTGCTGTTTCTGGTATTTGTGAACGACATGACGGAAGGAATAGACTCCGAAGTGTCCCTGTTTGCAGATGATGTGAAGTTGATGAGAAGAATTCAATCGGACGAGGACCAGGCAGAACTACAAAGGGATCTGGACAGACTGCAGACCTGGTCCAGCAACTGGCTTCTTGAGTTCAACCCCACCAAGTGCAAAGTCATGAAGATTGGGGAAGGGCAAAGAAGACCGCAGACGCAGTACAGTCTAGGGGGCCAGAAACTACAAACCTCACTCAAGGAAAAGGATCCTGGGGTGAGTATAACACCAGGCACATCTCCTGAGGCGCACATCAACCAAATAACTGCTGCAGCATATGGGAGCCTAGCAAACCTATGAACAGCATTCCAACATCTTAATAAGGAATCGTTCAGGACCCTGTACACTGTGTACGTTAGGTCTATATTGAAGTATGCAGCACCAGTTTGGAACCCACACCTATCCAAGCACGTAAGGAAACTAGAAAAAGTGCAAAGGTTTGCAACAAGACTAGTCCCGGAGCTAAGGGGCATGCTCTACGAGGAGAGGTTAAGGAAAATCAACCTGTCGACACTGGAGGACAGGAGAGATAGGGGGGATATGATAACGACATTTGAAATACTGAGAGGAATCGACAAGGTGGACAGAGACAGGATGATCCAGAAATGGGACACAGCAACAAGGGGTCACAGTTGGAAGTTAAAGACTCAGATGAATCACAGGGATGTTAGGAAGTATTTCTTCAGTCACAGAGTTGTCAGGAAGTGGAATAGTTTGGGAAGTGATGTAGTGGAGGCAGGATCTATACATAGCTTTAAGAAGAGGTATGATAAAGCTCATGGAGCAGGAAGAGTGACCTAGTAGCAACCAGTGAAGGGGCGGGGCCAGGAGCTGTGACTCCACCCCTGCAACAACAACTAGGTGAGAACTAGGCGAGTACACACACACACACACACACACACACACACACACACACACACACACAGTGTCTATCGACAAGTGCCTTTGACAACTGGTAACTGACACGCAAACTACAAACAAGATGCCCAGTGTCTATCGACAAGCGCCTTTGACACTGGGAATAAAACACACCACAAAAAAAGGCCGAGTGCCTGTCGACAAGTGCCTCTGACAAATGTAACACTAACACACACACACACGTACACACACACGTACACACACACACACACACGCGTAAACACACAAACACACACGTAAACACACACACACACACACGTAAACACACACACACGTAAACACACACACACGTAAACACACACACACGTAAACACACACACACACACATGTACACACACACGTACACACACACACATACACACACATACATACACACACATACATACACACGTACACACACAGGTGAGTACACACGTACACCAGCCCCGGTAGCCTGGTGGCTAAAGCTCTCGCTTCACACACGGAGGGCCGTGTTCGATTCCCGGCGGGGTGGAAATAATTTCAACGTGTTTCCTTACACACACACACACACACACACATACAACAGGCCTAGTGTCTAATCGACATGTGCCTAGGACAAAATGGTAACAAACTAACATACACACAGTCTCCTGAGCGTACACGTGTGGATAGTTTACTATCAACGCAGTGTGACCAACCAAGACTGGCCAAGTCTACTGTAATCCCTCGTTCCTTTCTTAATCTCCGGCTGGTTACTTAATGGTCTTCCCCTCATCTAAACGTAATTAATGAGGACGTGAGTCACACCCGACGCAGCGATACATATCATGGAGGGTCAGAATAACAAGTATTAAACATGACCTTAACACAGCTCCCTCGAGTCAGTAGCCACAACCATCTTGTAAGAAAAGGTTAATGGCATATTGAAAAGTTTATTAGTTGCAGATACAGGCTTGCACTGTTGCATCCCTACATCACACACACACCTAACTGTGGTTGCAGGGTTCGAGTCATAGCTCCTGGCCTCGCCTCTTCACTTGTCGCTACTAGGGAGTGATCTAGTAGCGACCAGTGAAAAGGCGGGGCCAGGAGCTATGACTCGACTCCTGCAACCACAATTAGGTGAGCGCGCGCACATACACACGCACGCGAGCAACTTCGGCAAATGCAATGTTAAGTTAAGGGGAAGGGCAAAGAAGACAGCGGACGGAGTACAGGCTCGGAGGGCAAAGTCTACAAACCTCACTCATAGTAAAGGACCTTGGGATGAGTACTTCACCAAGCATATCGCCTGAGGTTCACATCTACTAAACTCCTGTACCAAATGCATGTTTGGGAAATTAAAAATAAAATTTTAACATCCAAGTAAGGAGTCATTGACGACACTGTACACCATATACGTCAGGCCCATATTGGAGTATGCAGCACCAGTATGGAACCCACACCTGGTCAAGCATGTCAAGAAACTGGAGAAAATGCAGAGGTTTGCAAGAAGACTAGTCCTGGAGCTAAGGGGTATGTCCTATGAGGAGAGGTTAAAGGAACTCATCCTGATGACAGGAGGTCTAGGGGTGATATGATAACTACTTACAAAACACTGAGAGGAATTGATAGGGTCGACAGAGATAGATTGAGAAATAGGAAACAGAACACCTGGACACAACTGGAAGTTGAAAACTCAGGTGAGTCACAGGGATGTTAGGAAGTTTTTCTTCAGGACGTTGAATAACCTGGAGAATGCATTGGTAGAAGCAGGATTATTAAATAACTTTATGAAGAGGTACGATTAGGCTTTCGAAGCCAGGAGTGAACCTAGTAGGGACCAGTTAAGAGGCGGAGCCAGGAGCTGAGACTCGACCCCTTCAATCATATATAGGCGAGAACATACAGATGAGTACACACTCGTGCACAGTAGTGACCAGTAAAGAGGAGGGGCCAGGAGCTATGACTTGACCCCTGCAACCATAATTAGGTGATTACACGCACACACATACACGCAAACAGACAGGAGCTGTAAATCGATCTGTCCCCATTCACCTAGCAAGTAAATAGGTACCTGGGTGTTAGTCCCCTGGTGTGGGTCGCATCCTGGAAGACAAGACTGAGGATCCCAATGGAAATAAGACAGACAGTCCCTCAATGACACACTGGCTTTCTTGGGTCATCCTGGGTGGCTAACCCACCGGGGTTAAAAATTCAGACAAAATCTTAAGTCTAGTGGCTTTTGTATCTACCAATATTTTATTTTAGTAATGTAAATTACATTATCCTTGTACAGTACAAGAGAAATAAAATTTGAATTTTAAATAGGTTACTAAAATACAGTCACCGTTACAAAGTAATGCCCCTAAGTACATAGCGCGTAATGAATTTGAATAAGTAACTTCTAGACTCACTTGGGTTATTCTTGGATAATTTACTCAAAAATTTCTTTACAATTTATCTGCATAAATTTAAACATGTATATTGAACCAAAATTTATATTCATTCACTACACCGTGCGGCCAACAGTAACAGCCTGGTTGATCAGACCCTGATTCACCACGAGGCCTGGTCACACCGGGCCGCAGGGAAGTTGACCCTCTAAACCCTCTCCAGGTATACTCTGCAGGTATACTCTCCAGGTATACTCTGCAGGTATACTCTCCAGGTATACTCTCCAGGTATACTCTCCAGGTATATCATTTGATTAAGACCCGCGTCAGGAAGCATTTATCCTGATTCCTGACAAATTAACCAACTACATTGGTGTATACCTGGAATATACCTGGAGAGGGTCTCGAGGATCAGCGCCCCCGCGGCCCTGTCTGTGACAAGGCCTCGTGGTGAATCAGAGCCTAATCAACCAGGCTGTTACTGTTGGCCGCACGGTGTAGTGAATGAATATAAATTATGGTTCATTATACATGTTTAAATTTTGTAAAGATAAGCCACTAGTCTGACTTTTTTGGTTTATCCTTAATAATAATAATATTATTATTAATTGTGGGGAATTGTGAGAGAAGTCTATCTGGGACACCGCCACTAGCAATAAACAAACTCCCAGGGAGATGACAGACTCGTATAATTTTACCGCAGTCATTCCCTTTAAGGTATGTGAGAACTTTACCCGCTCCTGGCCACACTGAGGGGGTACCTTCAATATCCTCGTTATCCCACTGCACTCTGGACCAGTATAAATAAATCTGAGAAGATCATGTATTATAATTATATTACGTTAAATTTAAGTGGACTGTATGGGTTATTGAACAACTGATCACACGGAGAAGAGATAGTGAACAGACAGTTAACTTATTATGACCAACACTCACCTAATTAACAGCATCATAACGGTGTATCGTAGATCGCTGACCTAGCTAAAGTACATCTACTGTGCGCAACAATATCATTGGCCAATAACAAAGTCGACAACAGAGTACTTAGCTTTAGATGAGGGAGTCGTTCCGTTGTTGACGTCCTCCTGCGATCTGATTCGATCGCGATGGTATTAGCTGTCTCGTCGAGTCAAGGAAGGTTAATTTCCGTACACTCTTATACGCCCACGAGACCGAGCGTTCGTTAACATGTGGTTGGTCGGGGTGGCGAATCAGATCCTCGCTTTAATCCGACCGTTTGTACTGTTTATACGTATAACTTTACATATTACGTGTATCCTGGCTTAATGCCCCACTAGTTTATACACATTCACAGTCTCGATACTTGAATTTCGAGTAGATAACTTGCGATATGTTAGTTCATTTCAATCACATCCAATATGGCGGTCGGGGCATGGCGTACCCAAGTCTGATCCCGTCGATACAATCAACCCCTGATTATTTACAACTCGGTTTCACTATATTCACCATTTCCTTAAGTTCATCGAATATATTACAGTCTCTTCCAAGATGAACTCCCC
>WNWK01014805.1:0-2500 GCA_009830355.1 Cherax destructor
AGAAGAGGTTAAGAGAAGTCGACATGACGACACATGAGGATAGGAGAGATAGGGGATATGGTAACGACATATAAAATACTGAGAGGAATCGACAAGGTGGACAAAGACAGGATGTTCCAGAGATGGGACACAGCAACAAGGGGTCACAGTTGGAAGTTGAAGACTCAGATGAACCACAGGGATGTTAGGAAGTATTTCTTCAGTCACACAGTTGTCAGGAAATGGAATAGTCTGGGAAGTGATGTAGTGGAGGCAGGATCCATACATTGCTTTAAGAAGAGGTATGATAAAGCTCATGGAGCAGGAGACTCCATGTGTAGAGGCGGGCCAGGAGCTATTACTCAACCTCTGTAACCAAAACTAGGTGAGTACACAGACAATGTGTTGAGCGAACACTTTGCACAGAGGGAATAAGGAAATGCTACACCCTGGTGACACAATAGTGCATCAGTTCCATCACCAGAAGAGGCATCGTAGAGATGGTTTAGTCATGTAGAAAGAATGTAACGAGACAAGTTGATTAATTATGAGAGCTTAGAAAAGTTGGGGTAGATGGAATGAAGTGTAAAGAGTCATTCTAGGAATGTCTGGAATAAGAGTGTAGTGAATGTTTAGAGAGAAAGTGACTTGGAGATTCAGTGTTGTGACTGTCTCCCTGCTCTCACCTGTCACACAACTGACTGTCTCCCTGCTCTACCTGTCACACACCTGACTGTCTCCCTGCTCTCACCTGTCACACACCTGACAGTCTCCCTGCTCTCACCTGTCACACACCTGACTGTCTCCTGCTCTCACCTGTCACACACCTGACTGTCTCCCTGCTCTCACCTGTCACACACCTGACAGTCTCCCTGCTCTCACCTGTCATACACCTGACTGTCTCCCTGCTCTCACCTGTCACACACCTGACTGTCTCCCTGCTCTCACCTGTCACACACCTGACTGTCTCCCTGCTCTCACCTGTCACACACCTGACTGTCTCCTGCTCTCACCTGTCACACACCTGACTGTCTCCCTGCTCTCACCTGTCACACATCTGACTGCCTCCCTGCTCTCACCTGTCACACACCTGACTGTCTCCCTGCTCTCACCTGTCACACACCTGACTGCCTCCCTGCTCTCACCTGTCACACACCTGACTGCCTCCCTGCTCTCACCTGTCACACACCTGACTGCCTCCCTGCTCTCACCGCTGGTGAGAGATACTCAACAATAGCCTACAATGTGCCGCTGGTGAGAGATACTCAACAATAGCCTACAATGTGCCGCTGGTGAGAGATACTCAACAATAGCCTACAATGTGCCGCTGGTGAGAGATACTCAACAATAGCCTACAATAGGTGATTATGACAGGCTTTGTGATCCGTATGTACAGTTTTATTGTGAGATGGAAGAAGGAGACAAATATCCCTTACTACTCTTTCCTGTAGGAGCCTTTGTTTCCGCTACGACTGTCAGTAAGACTACGGGAAGGCTACGAGGTGGACCTCATGGGTGTAGTGACCACCGCAGGAGACCTGCTAGAATTAACCCTCATATATATGAGTGAGAAGGGCTGGCTTCAATTAGTACCTGAGGTAATGAAGCTAATTCTTGGGAAGCTTTGAGAAAAGGTTGGACAAATGGATGGGTGGGAATTGTTGGTTTAGATAAATATTTGCCTAGTTTGGGCCAGTAGGCCTACTGCAGTGTTCCTTCATTCTTATGGTCACCTACTACGACCAGGCCAGGGATGACTGTCAGAGGAAGGTATTCACTGAGAGAGAGAGCGAGAGAGATAGAGAGAGAGAGAGGGGGGGGAAGGAGGAGGGACAGGATAGAGAAAAGAGAGAGAAGAAATAGGATGAGGCGAGGAGAGACGTATTGATCATCCATGCAGAACATGACATATCATCTTTAGTTCCTCCTCGTGAAACAAAATTTTCTAACACTTGAAGAGCGATGAAGGTGTTGAGGAACCACTCCTCGATTACCACCACTCAAAATACCTCAACAATACCAACATTTATATTTTTCATAAGAATTAAAAGTGTTGGCAGCAGATCTACTGGTCTCCAGTGAAGAGATCAGGTGAGTTTACTGATCATAGGACCATACTGTCGATCCATATTATGACGCCTCACTCTATTATACGTAAACTCGAATGATAATTAACTCATAACATTCCACTACAGTTAAACCTTAATGGTTCTTGAATTATAAACATTTAGTATATAAATAAACTTGAATGTTTCCTCAATCATCACCGTCTTACATATTGATGTTTCTCTGAACCGGTGATGCTGAGGCCAGTTCCTGGGCTCAGTTCCTGGGCTCAGTTCCTGGGCTCAGTTCCTGGGCTCAGTTCCTGGGCTCAGTTCCTGGGCTCAGTCCCTGGGCTCAGTTCCTGGGCTCAGTTCCTGGGCTCAGCCGCTTCTTGGTAGTTACGGTGGTTCTGATACCTTCTTAATCTGCTTCTTGATAGTTAAAGTGGTTCTGATACCTTGTTAATCTGCTTCTT
>WNWK01014805.1:7500-15000 GCA_009830355.1 Cherax destructor
GGACCTTCATCACCACTCACCAGCATGGGTTTAGAGAGGGACCTTCATCACCACTCACCAGCATGGGTTTAGAGAGGGACCTTCATCACCACTCACCAACATGGGTTTAGAAAGGGACCTTCATCCTCTGCCAGCCAAAGAAAGTGGTTGTTGAAGATCAACCCCAGTAAGGTGGTGGCAATATAATCTTTGCGAGGTCACTTACTCCTCGTTTCTTGACGCACTTGTAAACAGCTTGACGTCTCTTCACCTGAGCTGACCTCTCCTCACCTCTACCCTCATTAGATATTCCCTGATCTAATCTCAGGACAGTCGAGACGTAAAGGTGAGTGTTGTTACACTTGCTGTTGTCCTCACCTAGCAGTGAGTAGCTTAGCTGACTGCTGTGGGTCGCATCCGGAAAGTAGTGACACTATGCCTAAGATAGAGCTGAGTTCCGAAATGAACTGAGTTAGGATAGCTGTTTTTAGCTTGTAAATGAACTGAGTTAGGATAGCTGCTTTTAGCTTGTAAATGAACTATTACAACCTCAGGTTCATGGCCTGTTAACCTGAGTGTAAAAGGGAGCTTGGAGCAAAGAAACACAGTAGAAAATGCTTTGAATTTGTATTTCCTTTACCAAGCAATTTGTGTTATATCAGACTTTTGTCTTTTCCTTCACCAAGTATTAGATAGGGGTTTGTACAAATATGTACACTATGTACAGATAGAGTAATAATAGTACAAGCCACGGTCGTCAAGGCAAAACAGCAGCTAATAGACAGAGACAACCGTCCACAACCAGCTCAATGCAGGAATTCCAATGACAAACTTGTGAGTGGCAACCACATCACCTTCTGCCATTGTCAAACTCGCATTATGATTGGCTGAACCGAGTCGTTGATTTGATGATGGGGCCCCATCATCAAACCCTTAACGATGGTTCGCTGGTTGGAGGGGAACCTATGTGGGTATGTTTAACATTCTCCGAATAAAGGTCACGTACTCTTTGCATGCAACATGACTGAGTTAGGATAGCTGCTTTTAGCTTGTAAATGAACTGAGTTAGGATAGCTACTTTTAGCTTGTAAATTTAATGGCGTAAAAAATATGAGCATTGTTAACAACCTTTCTGTTTACTCTTGTACTTGTTTAAAGTTATATTTGTTCTCTGTGTTCAAAGTTATACTTGTTGACAGTGTTCAAAGTTATACTTGTTCACAGTATTCAAATAAATTTGACAGTCTGTGTCAATGTCCTGTCTGGCTTTCATGTTATATTGGAAGGTTGCTCTGTACACCTGCAGGTGTGTGTGTGTGTGTGTGCAGGTGTGGCTGTTGTTTTGGTGCCATAAAAGTTGGATAGGACGAGGCAGAGAGTTAAGGCTTGAAGTTTGTGTCCTCTGACAACCTCTGGCCTTTAGTTGAAAGCAGCAAGTGTTCTGTCACCCTTAATCCCTGTACAAGCAGGAAACACTTATTTCATGTGTTCTCTCTTCAGCACAGGGATAACTTTCACTCGCGATTACGTGTGGGAAAAAAATACATGGCAGGCGGTCATAATGAGGTACTTTGTGTATGTGGCTGGATGGACTTTTGATTAATGTGCTTAATGATGAGGGGGAGTAGAGGCACGGTCCTCTAGGACACTTCCTAGTGAAGGTTCCTTGGTGAAGCTGCAGCCACGGCAGGCAGACGGAGGATCGAGCCTCTTTCCCTGATTGCCATGAATCACAAATACCATGCGTACCAATACCATCACAATTAACACTACCACAACATACACATTACCAGCACCACTATTACCAGCACCACCATCACAACTACCATCATCACAATCACCACCATCACAACCACCAACATCACTACCACCATCATTACCATCATCATCACAACTACCTCATCACAACACCACAGGGACCCCAGACTGTCACCACAACTTGTTAGAGGTACCCAAACTGTTACCACAACACTACATACACCTCAGACTGTCACCACAACGTTACGAAGACCCCAGACTGTCACCACAACGTTACGGGGACCCCAGACTGTCACCACAACGTTACAGGGACCCCAGACTGTCACCACAACGCTACAGGGACCCCAGACTGTCATCACAACGTTACAGGGACCCCAGACTGTCACCACAACGGTACAGAGACCTCAGACTGTCACCACAACGTTACAGGGACCCCAGACTGTCACTACAACGTTACAGGGACCCCAGACTGTCACTACAACGTTACAGGGACCCTAGACTGTCACCACAACGTTAAAGGGACCCCAGACTGTCATCACAACGTTACAGGGACCTCAGACTGTCACCACAACGTTAAAGGGACCCCAGACTGTCATAACAACGTTACAGGGACCCCAGACTGTCATAACAACGTTAAAGGGACCCCAGACTGTCACCACAACGTTAAAGGGACCCCAGACTGTCATAACAACGTTACAGGGACCCAGACTGTCACCACAACGTTACAGGGAACCCAGACTGTCATCACAACGTTACAGGGACCCCAGACTGTCATAACAACGTTACAGGGACCCCAGACTGTCACCACAACGTTACAGGGACCCCAGACTGTCACCACAACGGTACAGGGACCCAGACTGTCACCACAACGTTACAGGGACCCCAGACTGTCACCACAACGTTAAAGGGACCCCAGACTGTCATCACAACGTTACAGGGACCCCGACTCTGCATCATAACAGTCAACATTTAATATGTTTAGAATTGCTACAGTAATTCTACCAAAGTTGAGAATTTGTTAAAATATTAGTTGTTTTCCAGTCAGTGAACTACTGGCAGCTTCAGAATTTTCTGCTCACTCTCAGGAATTTTACAAAGTTGTCGAGTTTTAATGAGTGATCTTATGGAGTTAGTGGTAGTAGTACAGTTAGATTATGTTGCTGGTAGTGTGTTGGTTCCTGGTGATGCTGGTGGTGGTAGGTGGTGATGATGGTAGTTGTGGTGTTATTGGTGAGTTGTGGTGGATGGTGGATGGGGGGGTTGTAGCTGGTGTTGTTGTTCTAGTTGGTGTTAATGGTAGTTAGTATTGGTTGTGGCTAGCGAACTGAACGTAGTGAACCACCATCGACCTCTGAACCACCTAAATTAACTACGTGTATTGGCTGCATGAACCGAGAAAAATATCCCAGTATTACATAACCCCAGTCCACTGTACCTCAGTGAACGCGAAAGACATAGTGCAGAGTGCGGCATAAATTTTTAATAGAGCTAAACATTAGTATTGAATCGTTCGTGTTTCCTCAGAGCAATACCTGAAATTTGTGTCACAGAGAAGACACAGAAGTCAGTTGTTGATACCACCGACAGTTGAGTAGTCAAACCTAAACCCAAGATTAATGTTGAGGAAAAGCAGGTAAAAAAACACACAATTCCGAATAACGTCCTGCATGAAAGCAAGGCATGTTAAAACACTTAATGAAAGCAGTGGTGTTCCATCAGCAGGTAATGAAAGCAGTGGTGTTCCATCAGCAGGTAATGAAAGCAGTGGTGTTCCATCAGCAGGTAATGAAAGCAGTGGTGTTCCATCAGCAGGTAATGAAAGCAGTGGTGTTCCATCAGCAGGTAAAAGTTGTGTTCCATCAGCAGGTAATGAAAGCAGTGTTGTGTTCCATCAGCAGGCAATGAAGCAGTGTTGTGTTCCATCAGCAGGTAATGAAAGCAGTGGTGTTCCATCAGCAGGTAATGAAAGCAGTGGTGTTCCATCAGAAGGTAATGAAAGCAGTGTTGTGTTCCATCAGCAGGTAATGAAAGCAGTGTTGTGTTCCATCAGCAGGCAATGAAAGCAGTGTTGTGTTCCATCAGCAGGTAATGAAAGCAGTGTTGTGTTCCATCAGCAGGTAATGAAAGCAGTGGTGTTCCATCAGCAGGCAATGAAAGCAGTGTTGTGTTCCATCAGCAGGTAATGATAAGGTTGTGTTCCATCAGGAATGATGTGTTGTTTCCATCAGCAGGCAATGAATGCAGTGTTGTGTTCCATCAGCAGGTAATGAAAGCAGTGGTGTTCCATCAGCAGGTAATGATAGCAGTGTTGTGTTCCATCAGCAGATAATGAAAGCAGTGTTGTGTTCCATCAGCAGGTAATGAAGCAGTGTTGTGTTCCATCAGCAGGTAATGATAGCAGTGTTGTGTTCCATCAGCAGGTAATGAAAGCAGTGTTGTGTTCCATCAGCAGGTAATGATAGCAGTGTTGTGTTCCATCAGCAGGTAATGATAGTGTTGTGTTCCATCAGCAGGTAATGAAAGCAGTGTTGTGTTCCATCAGCAGGTAATGATAGCAGTGTTGTGTTCCATCAGCAGGTAATGAAGCGTGTTGTGTTCCATCAGCAGGTAATGAAAGCAGTGTTGTGTTCCATCAGCAGGTAATGAAGTGTTGTGTTCCATCATAAGCAGGGTAATGATAGCAGTGTTGTGTTCCATCAGCAGGTAATGAAAGCAGTGTTGTGTTCCATCAGCAGGTAATGATAGAGTGTTGTGTTCCATCAGCAGGTAATGAAGCAGTGTTGTGTCCATCAGCAGGTAATGATAGCATGTTGTGTTCCATCAGCAGGTAATGATAGCAGTGTTGTGCTCCATCAGCAGGTAATGATAGTGTTGTGTTCCATCAGCAGGTAATGATAGCAGTGTTGTGTTCCATCAGCAGGTAATGAAAGCAGTGTTGTGTTCCATCAGCAGGTAATGATAGCAGTGTTGTGTTCCATCAGCAGGTAATGAAAGCAGTGTTGTGTTCCATCAGCAGGTAATGAAAGCAGTGGTGTTCCATCAGCAGGTAATGAAAGCAGTGGTGTTCCATCAGCAGGTAATGAAAGCAGTGGTGTTCCATCAGAAGGTAATGAAAGCAGTGTTGTGTTCCATCAGCAGGTAATGAAAGCAGTGTGTGTTCCATCAGCAGGAATGAAAGCAGTGTTGTGTTCCATCAGCAGGTAATGAAAGCAGTGTTGTGTTCCATCAGCAGGTAATGAAAGCAGTGGTGTTCCATCAGCAGGAAATGAAAGCAGTGTTGTGTTCCATCAGCAGGTAATGATAGCAGTGTTGTGTTCCATCAGCAGGCAATGAATGCAGTGTTGTGTTCCATCAGCAGGCAATGAAAGCAGTGGTGTTCCATCAGCAGGAATGATAGCAGTGTTGTGTTCCATCAGCAGAATGAAGCAGTGTTGTGTTCCATCAGCAGGTAATGATAGTGTTGTGTTCCATCAGCAGGTAATGAAAGCAGTGTTGTGTTCCATCAGCAGGTAATGATAGCAGTGTTGTGTTCCATCAGCAGGTAATGAAAGCTGTGTTGTGTTCCATCAGCAGGTAATGAAAGCAGTGTTGTGTTCCATCAGCAGGTAATGATAGTGTTGTGTTCCATCAGCAGGTAATGAAGCAGTGTTGTGTTCCATCAGCAGGTAATGACAGTGTTGTGTTCCATCAGCAGGATACATTGTTCCAAAGCTGGGGTTGTGTTCCATCAGCAGGTAATGATATGTGTTGTGTTCCATCAGCAGGTAATGAACAGTGTTGTGTTCCATCAGCAGGTAATGAATAGCAGTGTTGTGTTCCATCAGCAGGTAATGATAGCAGTGTTGTGTCCATCAGCAGGTAATGATACAGTGTTGTGTCTCCATCAGCAGGTAATGATGCAGTGTTGTGTTCCATCAGCAGGTAATGATAGCAGTGTTGTGTTCCATAGCAGGTAATGATAGCAGTGTTGTGTTCCATCAGCAGGTAATGATAGCAGTGTTGTGTTCCATCAGCAGGTAATGATAGCAGTGTTGTGTTCCATCAGCAGGTAATGATAGCAGTGTTGTGTTCCATCAGCAGGTAATGATAGCAGTGTTGTGTTCCATCAGCAGGTAATGATAGCAGTGTTGTGTTCCATCAGCAGGTAATGATAGCAGTGTTGTGTTCCATCAGCAGGTAATGATAGCAGTGTTGTGTTCCATCAGCAGGTAATGATAGCAGTGTTGTGTTCCATCAGCAGGTAATGATAGCAGTGTTGTGTTCCATCAGCAGGTAATGATAGCAGTGTTGTGTTCCATCAGCAGGTAATGATAGCAGTGTTGTGTTCCATCAGCAGGTAATGATAGCAGTGTTGTGTTCCATCAGCAGGTAATGATAGCAGTGTTGTGTTCCATCAGCAGGTAATGATAGCAGTGTTGTGTTCCATCAGCAGGTAATGATAGCAGTGTTGTGTTCCATCGTAAAATCACATTATAGATTTTGAAAATTGTTCACAAAATATAATAATTGAATAAAGAGAAGTGTGGAGTCAAACTTTGTGTTGGCTCCAAACTTTCAAGGAATCAATTTTCTTACAAGTTACTGGATATCTTAGCATTATGTTTGAAATTAAAATTGCTTTCGAAAGTTTCCCAGCAAGGTAGGTTGGCCCAAAGAAGAAAATAAAGCATTCACCATCAATCAGTCAACAGCTGTCTTTCCAGAAGTGCACATACATCACAATGCAAAATGATCCTTCTAAGTACAGCAACTCCAATGTACTCCATAACGCTAACACTCCAACAGCGCATTACATCTCGAAAACGACTTGTTTCCACTAAACATATCCTTGCAGGATACTAAGATCCTTACCTCTTAAAAACCTCTTTCATAACCTCCTCTTAACCCTTCATGTAATGTCCTTCACACCTTCCATCCATCTTAGATTTATACACTTCTTGAAGAACCAGTCTTGCATCATCCTGTATAACTTAATGACCCATCTCAGGAAGCTCTCCTATCTTCTCTGAGGAGCATCTGTCATACCATCTTCTCTGAGGTGCATATGTCATACCATCTTCTCTGAGGTACATCTGTCCTACCATCTTCTCTGAGGTGCATCTGTCATACCATCTTCTCTGAGGTGCATCTGTCATACCATCTTCTCTGAGGTGCATCTGTCATACCATCTTCTCTGAGGTGCATCTGTCATACCATCTTCTCTGAGGTGCATCTGTCATACCATCTTCTCTGAGGTGCATCTGTCATACCATCTTCTCTGAGGTGCATCTGTCATACCATCTTCTCTGAGGTGCATCTGTCATACCATCTTCTCTGAGGTGCATCTGTCATACCATCTTCTCTGAGGTGCATCTGTCATACCAACTTCTCTGAGGTACATCTGTCATACCATCTTCTCTGAGGTGCATCTGTCATACCATCTTCTCTGAGGTGCATCTGTCATACCATCTTCTCTGAGGTACATCTGTCATACCATCTTCTCTGAGGTGCATCTGTCATACCATCTTCTCTGAGGTGCATCTGTCATACCATCTTCTCTGAGGTGCATCTGTCATACCATCTTCTCTGAGGTACATCTGTCATACCATCTTCTCTGTGGTTCATCTGTCATACCATCTTCTCTGAGGTACATCTGTCATACCATCTTCTCTGTGGTGCATCTCTCATACCATCTTCTCTGAGGTGCATCTCTCATACCATCTTCTCTGAGGTGCATCTGTCATACCATCTTCTCTGAGGTACATCTGTCATACCATCTTCTCT
>WNWK01014805.1:20000-45000 GCA_009830355.1 Cherax destructor
ATAATAATAATAATAATAATAATAATAATAATAATAATAATAATAATAATATTATTATTATTATTATTATTATTATTATTATTATTAATATTATGATTATTATTATTATTACGTCTACTACTACTTCTACAACTACTACTCAGTCTACTATTCCTACTACTACTTCTACTACGACTACCACTACTACTACTAATAACAACAGTGTATATTCAATCCAGTGTATATACAATCTAATTATATACAAACCTCTGTATTCAAATAACTTGAACAGTCACAGTGGTGGACCACTATTGTCAGCCACAGTGGTGGAGCACTATTGTCAGCCACAGTGGTGGAGCACTATTGGTCAGCCACAGTGGTAGACCACTATTGTCAGTCACAGTGGTGGACCACTATTGTCAACCACAGTGGTGGACCACTATTGGTCATCCACAGTGGTAGACCACTACTGTCAGCCACAGTGGTGGACCACTATTGATCATCCACAGTGGTAGACCACTACTGTCAGCCACAGTGGTGGACCACTATTGATCAACCACAGTGGTGGACCAATACTGGTCAGCCACAGTGGTGGACCACTATTGATCAACCACAGTGGTGGACCAATACTGGTCAGCCACAGTGGTGGACCACTATTGTCAGCCACAGTGGTGGACCACTATTGGTCAGCCACAGTGGTGGACCACTATATTTTCCATTCGTATGACGTCAGAACGTTCACTCTGCTTTGTGCAGTGGAACAATGGAACAATGGAACAATTTATTTTCAGAAATAAATTACGCTGGTGTATAGATAGAGAGAATTACAGTGGCGAACACTTTTGTTCAGGTTTTTTAAAGTGTGTATAATGTGTATAATATGTATGTGTATAATGTGTATTATGTGCTTATGAGGTGGTTTATGTAGAAGCATGAACTTTCTGATTGGCTGTGGCACGTGACGTGTTAAACCAATCACTGTTTACACTGTATGATTTAACGATTATCATACTGCTAGGATCATACTGCTAGGATCATACTGCTAGGATCATACTGCTAGGATCATACTGCTAGGATCATACTGCTAGGATCATACTGCTAGGATCATACTGCTAGGATCATACTGCTAGGATCATACTGCTAGGATCATACTGCTAGGATCATACTGCTAGTATCATACTGCTAAGATCATACTGCTAGGATCATACTGCTAGGATCATACTACAGGTCATACTGCTAGGATCATACTGCTAGGATCATACTGCTAGGATCATACTGCTAGGATCATACTGCTAGGATCATACTGCTAGGATCATACTGCTAGGATCATACTGCTAGGATCATACTGCTAGGATCATACTGCTAGGATCATACTGCTAGGATCATACTGCTAGGATCATACTGCTAGGATCATACTGCTAGGATCATACTGCTAGGATCATACTATTGGAATCAATCAGGTGACTCGTTTTCAAAAATTCACTAGATGGGTGTGAGAAAATTAGAATTAGAGCCCTTAACCCAATCTAACCTAACCCAATCTAACCTAACCTAAACCTAACCTAACCTAACCTAACCCAACCTAACCTAACCTAACCTAACCTAATCTAACCTAACCTAAACCTAACCTAAGCTAACCCAACCTAACCTAACCTAACCCAACCCAACCTAACCTAACCTAACCTAACCTAACCAACCTAACCTAACCCAACCCAACCTAACTTAACCTAAACCTAACCTAACCCAACCTAACCTAACCTAACCCAACCTAACCTAACCTAACCAACCTAACCTAACCTAACCAACCTAACCTAACCTAACCCAACCTAACCTAACCTAACCTAACCTAACCTAACCTAACCTAACCTAACCTACCAACCTAACCTAACCTAACCCAACCTAACCTAACCTAACCTAACCTAACCCAACCTAACCTAACCCAACCTAACCTAACTTAACGTGAATGCCTGAACTTGTGAAGTGCTCAAGAGGACAAGAGGTGAGTACAGAGTGGTTCAAGAGGACAAGAGATGAGTACAGAGTGGAAACATTATGCTGAGTCCATGACAGATAGAAGACAGTAACTTATTCATGAAACTGAAGAAAATCCAGAGCACTTTTTTTCCCCATATGTAAACTTTATGGCCAAAAAACACATGTAATATTTGAGTGTAGCTTAAGAGAGGTGGAAAGAACACTGAAGACAGCAGTTACCTGAGTAAAGTACACAAGTTACAATAAGACTTGGCAGTTTAGTAAGTTGTTTTCAGACTAGACCTTGACGGAAGAAAATGTGAGAGACTTAGGAGTTATAATGTCAGAGGTTAAAAAAAACCATACCACGAGTGGAGTTCGAACCCGCGGTCAGAGAGTCTCAAAACTCCAGACCGTCGCGTAAGCCACTGGGCCAGCTAGCTTCAATAAGATTCATCCAACTAGGTATATTTCTACACCATAGGAAGGTTAGCATAGGCGCCACTGTGTCCACAAATGCAAGTTTTTGCAGACGAATCTCCCGCTAGCATGGCCGTGACGAACTCTATCTCAAGTCCCCCTCAAAGCCGTCAACATGACTCACGAAATCGTAATGACACGATTGCAAACATACCATACCACGGGTGGGGTTCGAACCCGCGGTCAGAGAGTCTCAAAACTCCAGACCGTCGCGTAAGCCACTGGGCCAGCTAGCTTCAATAAGATTAATCCAACTAGGTATATTTCTACACCATAGGAAGGTTAGCATAGGCACCACTGTGTCCACAAATGCTTACGCGACGGTCTGGAGTTTTGAGACTCTCTGACCGCGGGTTCGAACCCCACCCGTGGTATAGTTTGTTTGCAATCGTGTCATTACGATTTCGTGAGTTATGTTGACGGCTTTGAGGGGACTTGAGATAGAGTTCGTCACAACCATGCTAGCGGGAGATTCGTCTGTAAAAACTTGCATTTGTGGTCACAGTGGTGCATATGCTAACCTTCCTATGGTGTAGAAATATACCTAGTTGGATGAATCTTATTGAAGCTAGCTGGCCCAGTGGCTTACGCGACGGTCTGGAGTTTTGAGACTCTCTGACCGCGGGTTCGAACCGCACCCGTGGTATGGTATGTTTGCAATCGTGTCATTACGATTTCGTGAGTAATGTCAGAGGTTCTTACAGTCAAGGTTCACTATAATGTTATGATCGCAGATACAAGGAAAATGATAGGCTGGATAACATAAATGATAGGCTGGATAACATAAATTTTTAATCGACTTATTCTCTACAGATTGGATCAATTATGTGAGCTAAAAAACCCTTTAAAGGCAGACGAATTTGCAGAGTTGGAGATTGTACAGAGAGGCTTCACAGTCGGTATAAATTCAGTGAAGCCCCTAGATTACAATGAAGCATCTAGATTACAGTGAAGCCCCTAGATTACAGTGAAGCCCCTAGATTACAGTGAAGCATCTAGATTACAGTGAAGCCCCTAGATTACAGTGAAGCATCTAGATTACAGTGAAGCATCTAGATTACAGTGAAGCATCTAGATTACAGTGAAGCATCTAGATTACAGTGAAGCATCTAGATTACAGTGAAGCATCTAGATTACAGTGAAGCCCCTAGATTACAGTGAAGCATCTAGATTACAGAGAAGCCCATAGATTACAGTGAAGCATCTAGATTACAGTGAAGCATCTAGATTACAGTGAAGCCCCTAGATTACAGTGAAGCATCTAGATTACAGTGAAGCCCCTAGATTACAGTGAACCATCTAGATTAAAGTGAAGCATCTAAATTACAGTGAAGCATCTAGATTACAGTGAAGCATCTAGATTACAGTGAAGCATCTAGATTACAATGAAGCATCTAGATTACAGTGAAGCATCTAGATTGCAGTGAAGCCCATAGATTACAGTGAAGCACCTAGATTACAGTGAAGCACCTAAATTACAGTGGAGCACCTAGATTACAGTGAAGCATCTAGATTACAGTGAAGCTTCTAGATTACAGGGAAGCATCTAGAGTACAGTGAAGCACCTAGATTACAGTGAAGCACATAGATTACAGTGGAGCACCTAGATTACAGTGAAGCATCTAGATTACAGTGAAGCATCTAGATTACAGTGAAACCTCTAGATTACAGTGAAGCACCTAGATTACAGTGAAGCCCCTAGATAACTGTAAACCCTTGAAGTCCCTCGAACTGTAGCCTCTGGAACTGTAGCCTCTGGAACTGTAGCCTCTGGAACTGTAGCCTCTGGAACTGTAGCCTCTGGAACTGTAGCCTCTGGAACTGTAGCCTCTGGAACTGTAGCCTCTGGAACTGTAGCCTCTGGAACTGTAGCCTCTGGAACTGTAGCCTCTGGAACTGTAGCCTCTGGAACTGTAGCCTCTGGAACTTAGGAGACAAAGATACATCATGCTTTACACCTGGAAAATTCTGAAAGGACTGATCCCAAATCTACACGTGTGTGTATATTTGGGTGCGTGTATGTGTGAGTGTGTGTGTGTGTGTGTGTGTGTGTGTGTGTGTGAATGTGTGTGTGTGAGTGTGTGTGTGTGTGTGTGTCAGCCAGAGAAAGGTCAAGGGGAGAGAGTAAATATCCTGAAGTACAATTAAACAGAGTAAAGTAATGAAGAATGAGATTGTTGGAGCACCTCAGGTGAAGAATATTATGAGAGTCACCTGCACTGACTCAGGTGAAGAATATTATGAGAGTCACTTGCACTGACTCAGGTGAAGAATATTATGAGAGTCACCTGCACTGACTCAGGTGAAGAATATTATGAGAGTCACCTGGACTGACTCAGGTGAAGAATATTATGAGAGTCACCTGCACTGACTCAGGTGAAGAATATTATGAGAGTCACCTGCACTGACTCAGGTGAAGAATATTATGAGAGTCACCTGCACTGACTCAGGTGAAGAATATTATGAGAGTCACCTGCACTGACTCAGGTGAAGAATATTATGAGAGTCACCTACACTGACTCAGGTGAAGAATATTATGAGAGTCACCTGCACTGACTCAGGTGAAGAATATTATGAGAGTCACCTGCACTGACTCAGGTGAAGAATATTATGATACGATGAGAGTCACCTGCACTGACTCAGGTGAAGAATATTATGAGAGTCACCTGCACTGACTCAGGTGAAGAATATTATGAGAGTCACCTGCACTGACTCAGGTGAAGAATATTATGAGAGTCACCTGCACTGACTCAGGTGAAGAATATTATGAGAGTCACCTGCCCTGACTCAGGTGAAGAATATTATGAGAGTCACCTGCCCTGACTCAGGTGAAGAATATTATGAGAGTCACCTGCCCTGACTCAGGTGAAGAATATTATGAGAGTCACCTGCACTGACTCAGATGAAGAATATTATGAAAGTCACCTGCAATAACTCAGGTGAAGAATATTATGAGTCACCTGCCCTGACTCAGGTGAAGAATATTATGAGTCACCTGCACTGACTCAGGTGAAGAATATCATGAGAGTCACCTGCCCTGACGCAGGTGAAGAATATCATGAGAGTCACCTGCCCTGACGCAGGTGAAGGGAATTCTGATCCAAAGAACTGGAGCTGCTCTTGTTTTTACCTCCTCCTCCTCCTGGTGGAGTGGCAGGGACGCACCTAGAGACGCTTCTAGAGAGGCAACTAGGGAAGCTTCTAGAGAGGCACCTAGGTACGCTTCTAGAGAGGCACATAGGGACGCTTCTAGAGAGGCACCTATGGACGTTTCTTCAGAGGCACCTAGGGATGCTTCTAGAGAGGCATCTAGGTACGCTTCTAGAGAGGCACCTAGGGACGCTTCTAGAGAGGCACCTAGGGATGCTTCTTCAGAGGCACCTAGGGATGCTTCTAGAGAGGCATCTAGGTACGCTTCTAGAGAGGCATCTAGGGACGCTTGTAGAGAGGCACCTAGGGACGCCTTTAGGGACGCTTCTAGAGAGGCACCTAGGTATGGGCGTAGGAACGAGCCTAGAAACAACCCTAAGAGGGAGCCTAGAAACGAGCCTAGGAATGAAAGTAGGAACGAGCTTAGGAAGGAGCCTAGGGATGCACCTAGGAAGGAGCCTAGGGATGCACCTAGGAAGGAGCCTAGGGATGCACCTAGGAAGGAGCTTAGGAATGCACCTAGGAAGGAGCCTAGGGATGAACCTAAAAAGGAACCCAGGGATGCACTTAGGAAGGAGCCTAGGGATGCACCTAGGGAGGAGCCTAGGAATGCACCTAGGAAGGAACCTAGGGATGCACCTAGGAAGGAGCCTAGGGATGAACCTAGGAAGGAACCCAGGGATGCACTTAGGAAGGAGCCTAGGGATGCACCTAGGGAGGAGCCTAGGAATGCACCTAGGAAGGAGCCTAGTGATGCACCTAGGAAGAAGCCTAGGGATGCACTTAGGAAGGAGCCTAGGGATGCACCTAGGGAGGAGCCTAGGGATACACTTAAGAAGGAGCCTAGGGATGCACTTAGGAAGGAGCCTATGGATGCACCTAGGGAGGAGCCTAGGGATGCCCTTAGGGAGGAGCCTAGGGATGCACTTAGGAAGGAGCCTAGGGGTGCACCTAGGGAGGAGTCTAGGGATGCCCTTAGGTAGGAGCCTAGGAATGCACCTAGGAAGGAGCCTAGGGATGCACCTAGGAAGGAGCCTAGGGATGCACCTAGGAAGGAGCCTAGGGATGCACCTAGGAAGGAGCCTAGGGATGCACTTAGGAAGGAGCCTAGGGATGCACCTAGGGAGGAGCCTAGGGATGCCCTTAGGTAGGAGCCTAGGGATGCACCTAGGAAGGAGCCTAGGGATGCACCTAGGAAGGAGCCTAGGGATGCACCTAGGAAGGAGCCTAGGGATGCACCTAGGAAGGAGCCTAGGGATGCACCTAGGAAGGAGCCTAGGGATGCACCTAGAAGGAGCCCAGTTACTCACCTAGGAACAGACTCTGTACCAGAATTCAGCACATCCAGTTGGATGTATTGAAGACGGTGACTGGCTCTTGATCCAAGGAACTGGAGCTATCCTCCCTTTGAATAAGTCCTGACAGCTTTCCATTCCTCAGGTGTGTGACGCTTTCGGGTTGAGCTCTTCTCATAAATACAAATATTAATAATAATAAATATATCAGTAGCAACAACAACAACAACAACAAACACTAGTGGGAACAGTTGTTCCACGGCTCATTGTTCCAGAACAAACAATAACAACAAACACTGTGTGGGAACAGTTGTTCCACGGCTCATTGTTCCAGAACAAACAATAACAACAAACACTGTGTGGGAACAGTTGTTCCACGGCTCATTGTTCCAGAACAAACAATAACAACAAACACTGTGTTAACAGTTGTTCCACGGCTCATTGTTCAGAACAACAAAACACAAACACTGTGAACAGTTGTTCCACGGCTCATTGTTCCAGAACAAACTAACAACAACACTGTGTGAACATTATACGCTCATTGTTCACAACAATCACACTGTGATCTCATTGTTACCATTGTTGAACAGAGCATGAACCAACCTGAGTCACCTTGACTCACGGCTGCTTAAAGGATGCACATGTCACCACACTGATCACCTCTAGGTTACCATGTACCTGATTCCCCTTCTAGGTTACCTTGTACCTGAGCCACCTGCTAGGTTACAGTTGTACCTGATCTCTGCTAGGTACAGGAGTGCACCTATCGTCCCAACACTGATGACAATGGCATGCCTCCTAGACTTTACTCACAAAACTCTGAAATTAACTTTCGAGAACAAATTGTGTGAGTGTAATGGGTGAATTGTGTGAGTGTAATGGGTGAATTGTGAGTGTAATGGGTGAATTGTGTGAGTGTAATGGGTGAATTGTGTGAGTGTAATGGGTGAATTGTGTGAGTGTAATGGGTGAATTGTGTGAGTGCAATGGGTGAATTGTATGAGTGCAATGGGTGAATTGTGTGAGTGTAATGGGTGAATTGTGTGAGTGCAATGGGTGAATTGTGTGAGTGTAATGGGTGAATTGTGTGAGTGCAATGGGTGAATTGTAGTGAGGTGAATGGGTGAATGGGTGAGATGTGTGTGAGTGTAATGGGTGAATTGTGTGAGTGCAATGGGTGAATTGTGTGAGTGTAATGGAATGAGTGAATGGTGTGTGAGTGCAATGGGTGAATTGTGACATGGGTGAATTGTGATATGGGTGAATGGTGAGTGTAATGGGTGAATTGTGTGAGTGCAATGGGTGAATTGTGTGAGATGTAATGGGTGGTAATGGTGTGTGAGTGCAATGGGTGAATTGTTGAGTGTAATGGGTGAATTGTGTGAGTGCAATGGGTGAATTGTGTGAGTGTAATGGGTGAATTGTGTGAGTGCAATGGGTGAATTGTGATGTAATGGTGAATGTGTGAGTGAATGGTGATTGTGAGTGTAATGGGTGAATGTGTGATGAATGGTGTGATATGGGTGAACTGCGTGAGTGTAATGGGTGAATTGTGTGAGTGCAATGGGTGAATTGTGTGAGTGTAATGGGTGAATTGTGTGAGTGCAATGGGTGAATTGTGTGAGTGTAATGGGTGTATTGTGTGAGTGTAATGGGTGAATTGTATGAGTGTAATGGGTGAATTGTGTGAGTGTAATGGGTGAATTGTGTGAGTGTAATGGGTGAACTGCGTGAGTGTAATGGGTGAATTGTGTGAGTGCAATGGGTGAATTGTGTGAGTGTAATGGGTGAATTGCTTGAATGTAATGGGTGAACTGCGTGAGTGTAATGGGTAAATATTGTGAGTGTTATGGGTAAATTGTGTAAGTGTAATGGGTAAATATTGTGAGTGTTATGGGAAAATTGTGTAAGTGTAATGGGTAAATATTGTGAGTGTTATGGGTAAATTGTGTAAGTGTAATGGGTAAATATTGTGAGTGTTATGGGTGAATTGTGTGAGTGCAATGGGTGAATTGTGTGAGTGCAATGGGTAATGTGTGAGTGTAATGGGTGAATTGTGTGAGTGCAATGGGTGAATTGTGTGAGTGTAATGGGTGAATTGCTTGAATGTAATGGGTGAACTGCGTGAGTGTAATGGGTAAATATTGTGAGTGTTATGGGTAAATTGTGTTAGTGTAATTGGTAAATATTGTGAGTGTTATGGGTAAATTGTGTAAGTGTAATTGGTAAATCGCCTAATTTAAGCAATTGTTGCGCTGTAAGTTATTAAATTAAATTAAATGTCTTGTTGACAGTTTTATTCGTAATAGAGTTATTTCTGTGTCACTTTACAGCTGTTTTACACCAAGCTTTTGTGCAAGACTGAAAGTTATCCACCAAGCTTTTGTGCAAGACTGAAAGTTATCCATCAAGCTTTTTGTGCAAGACTGAAAGTTATCCATCAAGCTTTTGTGCAAGACTGAAAGTTATCCACCAAGCTTTTTGAAAAAAAAACTCACTAATATTATTATTAATAATAATAATAATAATAATAATAATAATAATAATAATAATAATAATAATAATAATAATAATAATAATAATAATAATGGTTGGGGTGGTGGGCCACTAACAGGCAGATAAGGTCGTACAGCTGTGTTAATAAATGGCTGCCACACGACAGATGGTATCAAAGAAAGAGAAACATTTTTATGAAAGATTACCATTTGTTTATGCCTTTATTCACCCTCAGGTTGGCTTTACGAAACCATTGATGAAGCTCTGGAGAGGGCGAAACCTCGCCGGTGGGCGAAATAAGGTGTCTACCGTTGCTGCTATGCTAATAACGCTAGTTGACCACTTGTTGCAAGTCTCCCTGATAGACGTTGCTGGGAGTTCCAGTGCCAGACAACAAGTGGTTGTGGACTCTAATAGTGTGTGTGTGTGTGTGTCCTAGTTCTCACATATATACACATATCCAAGCTGACACATAACCTACTGACAGTGAAAAACGTTACCCAGGGGAAGGTCCCATTGCTTGTCCCTCAACGTTGTCCCTTCGGTCATTGACACCAGAGCATCCGGCACTCCTGGCACCTTGGGAGTGTCACTGGAAATGTGAAGCCCTGGCCAGCAGTCATCACAAAATAAATTGTCTAGCCCAGTGCCTGCAACTTACAAGGTTAGATCAGAATTCTCACTAGAATTTCACTTGAGCATCGCCCGTGTTACAGCCACAACTGGAGCTACTTGAGCATCGCCCGTGTTACAACCACAACTGGAGCTACTTGAGCATTGCCGTGTTACAACCACAACTGGAGCTACTTGAGCATCGCCCGTGTTACAACCACAACTGGCGCTACTTGAGCATCGCCCGTGTTACTGCCACAACTAGAGTTACTTGAGCATCGCCTTGTTACAACCACAACTGGAGTTACTTGAGCATCGCCCGTGTTACAGCCACAACTGGAGTTACTTGAGCATCGCCCGTGTTACAGCCACAACTGGAGCTACTTGAGCATCGCCCGTGTTACAACCACAACTGGAGCTACTTGAGCATTGCCGTGTTACAACCACAACTGGAGCTACTTGAGCATCGCCCGTGTTACAACCACAACTGGCGCTACTTGAGCATCGCCCGTGTTACAGCCACAACTGGAGTTACTTGAGCATCGCCCGTGTTACAACCACAACTGGGTAGAGCATCGCTGTACAACCACAACTGGAGCTACTTGAGCATCGCCCGTGTTACAACCACAACTGGAGTTACTTGAGCATCGCCCGTGTTACAACCACAACTGGAGTTACTTGAGCATCGCCCGTGTTACAACCACAACTGGAGTTACTTGAGCATCGCCAGTGTTACAACCACAACTAGAGCTACTTGAGCATCGCCCGTGTTACAACCACAACTGGAGTTACTTGAGCATCGCCAGTGTTACAACCACAACTGGAGCTACTTGAGCATCGCCCGTGTTACAACCACAACTGGAGCTACTTGAGCATCGCCGTGTTACAACCACAACTGGAGCTACTTGAGCATCGCCCGTGTTACAACCAAACTGGAGCACTTGGCATCGCCGTGTTACAGCCACAACTGGAGTTACTTGAGCATCGCCGTGTTACAACCACAACTGGAGCTACTTGAGCATCGCCGTGTTACAGCCAAACTGGAGCTACTTGAGCATCGCCCGTGTTACACCATAACTGGAGCTACTTCAGCATCGCCGTGTTACAGCCAAACTGGAGCTACTTGAGCATCGCCCGTGTTACAGCCATAACTGGAGCTACTTGAGCATCGCCCGTGTTACAACCACAACTGGAGCTACTTGAGCATCGCCTGTGTTACAACCACAACTGGAGCTACTTGAGCATCGCCTGTGTTACAGCCACAACTGGCGCTACTTGAGCATCGCCCGTGTTACAACCACAACTGGCGCTACTTGAGCATCGCCGTGTTACAGCCATAACTGGAGCTACTTGAGCATCGCCCGTGTTACAGCCATAACTGGAGCTACTTGAGCATCGCCCGTGTTACAGCCACAACTGGAGTTACTTGAGCATCGCCTGTGTTACAACCACAACTGGAGCTACTTGAGCATCGCCCGTGTTACAACCATAACTGGAGCTACTTGAGAATCGCCCGTGTTACAACCATTACTGGAGCTACTTGAGCATCGCCTGTGTTACAACCACAACTGGACCTACTTGAGCATCGCCCGTGTTACAGCACAACTGGAGCTACTTGAACATCGCCCGTGTTACAGCCATAACTGGAGCTACTTGAGCATCGCCCGTGTTACAGCCATAACTGGAGCTACTTGAGCATCGCCTGTGTTACAACCACAACTGGAGCTACTTGAGCATCGCCGTGTTACAGCCACAACTGGAGCTACTTGACATCGCCGTGTTACAGCCAAACTGGAGCCTTGAGCATCGCCCGTGTTACAGCATAACTGGAGCTACTTGAGCATCGCCCGTGTTACAGCCACAACTGGAGCTACTTGAGCATCGCCTGTGTTACAGCCACAACTGGAGCTACTTGAGCATCGCCCGTGTTACAGCCATAACTGGAGCTACTTGAGCATCGCCCGTGTTACAGCCATAACTGGAGCTACTTGAGCATCGCCTGTGTTACAACCACAACTGGAGCTACTTGAGCATCGCCAGTGTTACAGCCAGAACTGGAGCTACTTGAGCATCGCCGTGTTACAACCACAACTGGAGCTACTTGAGCATCGCCTTGTTACAACCACAACTGGAGTTACTTGAGCATCGCCCGTGTTACAGCCACAACTGGAGTTACTTGAGCATCGCCGTGTTACAACCATAACTGGAGCTACTTGAGCATCGCCCGTGTTACAGCCACAACTGGAGTTACTTGAGCATCGCCTGTGTTACAACCACAACTGGAGCTACTTGAGCATCGCCCGTGTTACAGCCACAACTGGAGCTACTTGAGCATCGCCCGTGTTACAACCATAACTGGAGCTACTTGAGCATCGCCCGTGTTACACCATAACTGGAGCTACTTGAGCATCGCCCGTGTTACAACCACAACTGGAGCTACTTGAGCATCGCCCGTGTTACAGCCACAACTGGGCTACTTGAGCATCGCCCGTGTTACAACCACAACTGGGCTACTTGAGCATCGCCGTGTTACAGCCATAACTGGAGCTACTTGAGCATCGCCCGTGTTACAGCCATAACTGGAGCTACTTGAGCATCGCCCGTGTTACAGCCACAACTGGAGTTACTTGAGCATCGCCTGTGTTACAACCACAACTGGAGCTACTTGAGCATCGCCCGTGTTACAACCATAACTGGAGCTACTTGAGCATCGCCCGTGTTACAGCCATAACTGGAGCTACTTGAGCATCGCCCGTGTTACAACCACAACTGGAGCTACTTGAGCATCGCCCGTGTTACAACCACAACTGGAGCTACTTGAGCATCGCCCGTGTTACAGCCACAACTGGAGCTACTTGAGCATCGCCCGTGTTACAGCCATAACTGGAGCTACTTGAGCATCGCCTGTGTTACAACCACAACTGGAGCTACTTGAGCATCGCCTGTGTTACAGCCACAACTGGAGCTACTTGAGCATCGCCGTGTTACAGCCATAACTGGAGCTACTTGAGCATCGCCCGTGTTACAGCCATAACTGGAGCTACTTGAGCATCGCCCGTGTTACAACCACAACTGGAGCTACTTGAGCATCGCCGTGTTACAACCACAACTGGAGCTACTTGAGCATCGCCCGTGTTACAGCCAGAACTGGAGCTACTTGAGCATCGCCCGTGTTACAGCCATAACTGGAGCTACTTGAGCATCGCCCGTGTTACAACCACAACTGGAGCTACTTGAGCATCGCCCGTGTTACAGCCACAACTGGAGCTACTTGAGCATCGCCCGTGTTACAACCATAACTGGAGCTACTTGAGCATCGCCGTGTTACAACCACAACTGGAGCTACTTGAGCATCGCCCGTGTTACAACCACAACTGGAGCTACTTGAGCATCGCCGTGTTACAACCACAACTGGAGCTACTTGAGCATCGCCCGTGTTACAGCCATAACTGGAGCTACTTGAGCATCGCCGTGTTACAACCACAACTGGAGCTACTTGAGCATCGCCCGTGTTACAGCCACAACTGGAGCTCCTTGAGCATCGCCCGTGTTACAACCACAACTGGAGCTACTTGAGCATCGCCCGTGTTACAGCTACAACTGGAGCTACTTGAGCATCGCCCGTGTTACAGCCACAACTGGAGCTACTTGACAACCACAACATAATTTCGGCGAGATGACATCGTTACCAATAATAAAGAAATACTTTCTGTATAGGGAATTCCTCTGACTCTCTTATTTGTAAATACCTCCTACAGTATTGTGAGTCGATATATATACCCAATGTAAAGGCATAGAAATTAATGCACCCTCATAAGGTAAGCGTCTTGCAATATTGGAAGAGCAACTGAAAGAACAATATGTACCAGGGTCTCACAAAGCTGCAACATTCACAGGTCTGTCTCATGTAACGCCACTTTACTCTGGTTATAAAAGTTGTCCACACAGTCATCATCCAGGGACACGGGGATATTACTGCATTGTTCCAAGACTTACTATAACATGAATACTCCTTGTGCAGTTTGAAGCAGCCTTAAGTTACATGAACTAGATTACAACAGTACTTGCATTTGAAAGATTCAGATGTATTACCTTTGTTTTTAGTTACTTGTGAGGGATTCTTATAGGAACAGTTACATGTTAATTGCAAACATCACTCCTGAAATTACCTAAAAAGTTTCTCTTATGATATTTGGTGTCTCTAAAGTACTGTGAGGAGACACTGGAATTATGGACTCTCTCTACTATCTATCTATTCACCTCATATATTTCTGGCAGTTTAGCTGACTCAGCTTCGGACATTAATACACGATCCTCAAGAAAAAATATGAACAACTCGACTAACAACATGTACAATGTTGTTGACTAGACGTCTAACACCAGAGGCAGATACAAGAGCCGTAGTTGATAGATCAGACATTAATTTGCTGCGTTTTAATTCATGAATCTGTACAGCTGTTAAATAACAACGATATTCAATGCCAATAGAGCGATCAATATGCTAGCAATGCTGCAGCGATAATTTAGGCAGAGAATAAAACGCAAATGTCACCAATCATTTGACCTGCGCTGGTGGCATTACCCAAACACCAAATAGCAATCAAACAGAGTAAGCAGCATCAACTAATGCTAGGATAGGCAACACATATCACCAACACAAGTACTTTCAACACAACAGCTTATAGCGTAATCAAAACAGTAATCAAAGACGAAGAATATGGTAACCACCAAATGATAGATTTGTTTTAACATATATTCCAACCATTAAAATGAGTACACACTTTTATATACTACGTAAAATGGGTTTAAACCAGTTAAATCCAAAAGTGAATGGAACAAGCAGTGTATGAGAATACTTTGACTGTTATATCGATGGCACACTCATACAGATCTAGTGTAGAGGTGGCAGCTAGCACAAGACAGGAGAGGATCTGAGAGTCTGGGTTGTTGCTAGAAGGCAGGTAACTTCACCCAGGTCACTAGTACCTAGTTATCCACCCTCTACTTACCTAGTACACACATCCTGGCAAAGCAATGACCAGTCCTACCTAAGGTTACTTAACATGACATGCAGGAATGTGGTTATGTGTCATGTACGTTAAATGCAAGATGAAGTACACTTTGCGCACGCCACAGCCGCATACCACATACTGCGGGGCTAAATATATGAAAAAAATTGCGTGTGGCCACACGAGGCATGAAAGCCAGACACCAGGAAGGGAATATTAAATAAAGAGAGGAATGTCTGCCTCTCAAGGAGAAATACCAGGAGGCTGAGCACACAACGTTGAATAACAGTAAGAAATATTTAAGCATAAAAGAAAACAGACACAATAAACGGCAAGCAAACAGAGAGCAGGCAACATAAACGGTAATGATATAATTAATGAACGCAATAAACTGTTATTCAGAACCAAGCAAGAACAATAAAGGGTAATTAAAAAAACTGTCACAATAAACGGTAAAAAGAGCAATAAACATAAATACAAAAGAAACGCCGGGCACAATAAACAGTAGCAAAAATATACAATGGCTTCTAACACAAATATTATTAAAGCTGGATGGTTTAATGTGGTGTCACAGGATATATACACCGAGAGGTGTATGCCTCACTGTGTATATACACTGAGAAGTATATGCCTCTCATTGTATATACAATGACGGTTTATTTAGTCTCTATATTAGATATTAAAGTATTCTTGACTAGTGGTGAGCAGGTGACATACAGCTTTAATAACCCTCGTGTAGTAGATAGACTTTAAACCCCATTAACAAACCAGTGAGTGGTAGGAGAATGATAAGATTATTAAAACGTGAAGGTTTAGAGTATCATCACGGAATGATAACATCCGGCGGTGCTATACTCAAAATCACGTCTCTTAATAATTTATATTAAATTTTACATGCGCTGAAAAAAAATTGAAGACGACTTAATGTTAGCAACAAAAATATTATATTACTAGAAATATTATCTAACTTAATCTGTCTTTTTTTATCTACTCTGATGTTATAAAACCAGTGTCACGTTATCTCTCCACTGTCTCCCCACTGCTGTCTTCCCTGTCTCTCCACTGTTATCTTCTCACTGTCTCCCCACTGCTGTTTTTCCTGTCTCCCCACTGTTATCTTCCCGCTGTCTCTCTACTGTTATCTTCCCACTGTCTCCCCACTGTTATCGTCCCACTGTATCCCCACTGTTATCTTCCTACTGTCTCCCCACTACTGTCTTCCCTGTCTCCCCACTGTTATCTTCCCACTGTCTCCCCACTGTTATCTTCTCACTGTCTCCCCACTGTTATCGTTCCACTGTCTCCCCACTGTTATCGTCCCACTGTCTCCCCACTGTTATCGTCCCACTGTTATCGTCCCACTGTCTCCCCACTGTTATCTTCCCACTGTTATCTTACCACTGTTATCGTCCCACTGTATCCCCACTGTTATCTTCCTACTGTCTCCCCACTGCTGTCTTCCCTGTCTCCCTACTGTTATCTTCCCACTGTCTCCCCACTGTTATCTTCCCACTGTCTCCCCACTGTTATCGTTCCACTGTCTCCCCACTGTTATCGTCCCCCTGTCTCCCCACTGTTATCGTCCCACTGTTATCGTCCCACTGTCTCCCCACTGTTATCTTCCCACTGTTATCTTCCCACTGTCTCCCCACTGTTATCGTTCCACTGTCTCCTCACTGTTATCGTCCCACTGTCTCCCCACTGTTATCGTCCCACTGTCTCCCCACTGTTGTCTTCCCACTGTTATCTTCCCACTATCTCCCCACTGTTATCGTCCCACTATCTCCCCACTGTTATCGTCCCACTGCTATCGTCCGCCACTGTTATCTTCCCACTGTCTCCCCACTGTTATCGTCCCACTGTCTCCCCACTGCTTCAACAAATTTACCCTCACTATCTGTCATCTTTAAGTAATGGAAATGTGTGAAAGTGAAAACAGTCTCGATACAGATTATAGCTTGTGTGATAGAGTGTTATAGACGCCTGGAACAGTGACAAAGATCTGGGCTTGATTATAGACGAGATGTGAAGTCAAGCTCATGGATGCAGTGCTAAGCGCTCCTCAGTTCTAAGTGCTCCTCAGTTCTAAGTGCTCCTCAGTTCTAAGTGCTCTTCAGTTCTAAGTGCTCCTCAGTTCTAAGTGCTCTTCAGTTCTAAGTGCTCCTCAGTTCTAAGTGCTCTTCAGTTCTAAGTGCTCCTCAGTTCTAAGTGCTCCTCAGTTCTAAGTGCTCCTCAGTTCTAAGTGCTCCTCAGTTCTAAGTGCTCCTCAGTTCTAAGTGCTCCTCAGTTCTAAGTGCTCTTCAGTTCTAAGTGCTCCTCAGTTCTAAGTGCTCCTCAGTTCTAAGTGCTCCTCAGTTCTAAGTGCTCTACTCAGTTCTAAGTGCTCCTCAGCTAGGTCTCAGTTCTAAGTGCTCCTCAGTTCTAAGTGCTCCTCAGTTCTAAGTGCTCTTCAGTTCTAAGTGCTCCTCAGTTCTAAGTGCTCCTCAGTTCTAAGTGCTCCTCAGTTCTAAGTGCTCCTCAGTTCTAAGTGCTCCTCAGTTCTAAGTGCTCCTCAGTTCTAAGTGCTCTTCAGTTCTAAGTGCTCCTCAGTTCTAAGTGCTCTTCAGTTCTAAGTGCTCCTCAGTTCTAAGTGCTCCTCAGTTCTAAGTGCTCTTCAGTTCTAAGTGCTCCTCAGTTCTAAGTGCTCCTCAGTTCTAAGTGCTCTTCAGTTCTAAGTGCTCCTCAGTTCTAAGTGCTCCTCGTCTAAGTGTCTCAGTTCTAAGTGCTCCTCAGTTCTAAGTGCTCCTCAGTTCTAAGTGCTCCTCAGTTCTAAGTGCTCCTCAGTTCTAAGTGCTCCTCAGTTCTAAGTGCTCCTCAGTTCTAAGTGCTCCTCAGTTCTAAGTGCTCCTCAGTTCTAAGTGCTCTCAGTCAAGTTTCAGTGCTATGCTCCTCAGTTCTAAGTGCTCTTCAGTTCTAAGTGCTCTTCAGTTCTAAGTGCTCCTCAGTTCTAAGTGCTCCTCAGTTCTAAGTGCTCCTCAGTTCTAAGTGCTCCTCAGTTCTAAGTGCTCCTCAGTTCTAAGTGCTCCTCAGTTCTAAGTGCTCCTCAGTTCTAAGTGCTCTTCAGTGCTAAGCGGACTTCAGTGCTAAGTGCTCTTCAGTGCTAAGTGCTCCTCAGTTCTAAGTGGTCTTCAGTGCTAAGTGGTCTTCAGTGCTAAGTGCTCTTCAGTGCTAAGTGGTCTTCAGTGCTAAGCGGTCTTCAGTGCTAAGTGGTCTTCAGTGCTAAGTGGTCTTCAGTGCTAAGTGGTCTTCAGTGCTAAGTGGTCTTCAGTGCTAAGTGGTCTTCAGTGCTAAGTGGTCTTCAGTGCTAAGTGGTCTTCAGTGCTAAGTGGTCTTCAGTGCTAAGTGGTCTTCAGTGCTAAGAGGTCTTCAGTGCTAAGTGGTCTTCAGTGCTAAGCGGTCTTCAGTGCTAAGTGCTCTTCAGTGCTAAGTGCTCTTCAGTGCTAAGTGCTCTTCAGTGCTAAGTGCTCTTCAGTGATAAGTGCTCTTCAGTGCTAAGTGCTCTTCAGTGCTAAGCGCTCCTCAGTTCTAAGTGGTCTTCAGTGCTAAGTGCTCTTCAGTGCTAAGTGCTCTTCAGTGCTAAGTGGTCTTCAGTGCTAAGTGGTCTTCAGTGCTAAGTGGTCTTCAGTGCTAAGAGGTCTTCAGTGCTAAGTGGTCTTCAGTGCTAAGTGGTCTTCAGTGCTAAGTGCTCTTCAGTGCTAAGTGCTCTTCAGTGCTAAGTGCTCTTCAGTGCTAAGCGCTCCTCAGTTCTAAGTGCTCTTCAGTGCTAAGTGCTCTTCAGTGCTAAGTGCTCTTCAGTGCTAAGTGGTCTTCAGTGCTAAGTGCTCTTCAGTGCTAAGTGGTCTTCAGTGCTAAGCGCTCCTCAGTTCTAAGTGGTCTTCAGTGCTAAGTGCTCTTCAGTGCTAAGTGCTCTTCAGTGCTAAGTGGTCTTCAGTGCTAAGTGCTCTTCAGTGCTAAGTGGTCTTCAGTGCTAAGTGGTCTTCAGTGCTAAGTGGTCTTCAGTGCTAAGTGCTCCTCAGTTCTAAGTGCTCTTCAGTGCTAAGCGGTCTTCAGTGCTAAGTGCTCTTCAGTGCTAAGTGGTCTTCAGTGCTAAGTGGTCTTCAGTGCTAAGTGGTCTTCAGTGCTAAGTGTTCTTCAGTGCTAAGTGGTCTTCAGTGCTAAGTACTCTTCAGTGCTAAGTGGTCTTCAGTGCTAAGTGCTCTTCAGTAGCTAGTGCATGGTCTTCAGTGCTAAGCAGTCTTCAGTGCTAAGGTCTTCAGTGCTAAGGGTCTTCAGTGCTAACAGTGGTCTTCAGTGCTAAGCAGTCTTCAGTGCTAAGCAGTCTTCAGTGCTTAAGCAGTCTTCAGTGGCTAAGCAGTCTTCAGTGCTAAGGTCTTCAGTGCTAAGCAGTCTTCAGTGCTAAGCAGTCTTCAGTGCTAAGCAGTCTTCAGTGCTAAGCAGTCTTCAGTGCTAAGCAGTCTTCAGTGCTAAGCAGTCTTCAGTGCTAAGCAGTCTTCAGTGCTAAGCAGTCTTCAGTGCTAAGCAGTCTTCAGTGCTAAGCAGTCTTCGTGTGCGTCTCGTGCAAGAGTCTCAGTGCTAAGCGTCTTCAGTGCTAAGCAGTCTTCAGTGCTAAGTGGTCTTCAGTGCTAAGCAGTCTTCAGTGCTAAGCAGTCTTCAGTGCTAAGCAGTCTTCAGTGCTAAGCAGTCTTCAGTGCTAAGCAGTCTTCAGTGCCAAGCAGTCTTCAGTGCTAAGCGGTCTTCAGTGCTTTCAAAGATATGGTTAACGAAACACTAAGAACAATTATACAACATTCGTTCAAGTAAGACTGTATTATGCAGCTGTTGTATAGAGCCCTTGTATTATAAATCATTCCAACAGCTAAATGTGTGTCCATCTGAAACGTGCGTCTTTTGTGTACCATAATGCGTCTAAATTGATATGGTACAACTGAAGAGAATTAAGTTGTGTAGCCAATAATTGTAGACGTGGTGTAGACTGACGTTGTGAACTGCAGTCTCATCTGTATCCATCAAAATTTGCATTAAAAGAGTAAGACCTGAGTATATATTTATAACGCCAGTCTACAGTTCAATATAAACGTCATTATTAACAACTCTAATAACTAGAGTTTGCTGATATGTTCAAATTACATCAGGTTTCATCCTGAACTACGCATTAATAGGTCAGAATCAGGACAGACTGACTACCGCCATAGCTTTGTTGTTACTTACATTGATAAACAATTGAGCTACCTTGTAGCACCCTCAACAGAGGCTCTTGCAAAGTGCAATATAAGAAACAAAGTAAATAAAATACTTAGATAATTCTATCCGGTGTTCCCCTGGGAATAATAGTACAGTGGAAAGAGTTTGTTCTTAAACTCAAAGATTCGACCCCCTGATTGTCTATAGTTGTCTCTTGTACATGAACATAAGAGTATGAGACATATAACTAAGTACAATAGTAAGATGACGAGGCAGCTCACTGTTGGAACGTCTGAACACCTGGGAAGATCTTTCATAAGACAACTACTGTTAGGTAAACCATTATTTTCTGATAGTAGGGAGCACAGCTGTCCTCCTTCAAGGTGGTAGCACAGCTGTCCTCCTTCAAGGTGGTAGCACAGTTGTCCTCCTTCAAGGTGGTAGCACAGTTGTCCTCCTTCAAGGTGGTAGCACAGTTGTCCTCCTTCAAGGTGGTAGCACAGCTGTCCTCCTTCAAGGTGGTAGCACAGTTGTCCTCCTTCAAGGTGGTAGCACAGCTGTCCTCCTTCAAGGTGGTAGTGTCGTGTCAGTATCATATATACACTTGTGTAGTGTATCAGCATTCATCCCACTTATACAGCTGGCCCCTTTGCGTGTGACGTCACGATACCCGCTGACGTCAGAGACTCAGCGCATGTGCATAGCCTCAGATAGGCGTACCCTCTCACTAGCGTCAGACCTATAACTGGACAGACGTGGCTGGACTCTCTCCTTCACAGTCCGTAAATATACGTAACCATCCTACAAGGAGTGTCTATGTCTACCTAAATATATCTCCCAAGACCCACACGACAGTAGCACAGCTGTCCTCCTTCAAGGTGGTAGCACAGCTGTCCTTCTTCAAGGTGGTAGCACAGCTGTCCTTCAAGGTGGTAGCACAGTTGTCCTCCTTCAAGGTGGTAGCACAGCTGTCCTCCTTCAAGGTGGTAGCACAGCTGTCCTCCTTCAAGGTGGTAGCACAGCTGTCCTTCTTCAAGGTGGTAGCACAGCTGTCCTTCAAGGTGGTAGCACAGTTGTCCTCCTTTAAGGTGGTAGCACAGCTGTCCTCCTTCAAGGTGGTAGCACAGCTGTCCGCCTTCAAGGTGGTAGCACAGCTGTCCTCCTTCAAGGTGGTAGCACAGCTGTCCTCCTTCAAGGTGGTAGCACAGCTGTCCTTCTTCAAGGTGGTAGCACAGTTGTCCTCCTTCAAGGTGGTAGCACAGCTGTCCGCCTTCAAGGTGGTAGCACAGTTGTCCTCCTTCAAGGTGGTAGCACAGCTGTCCTCCTTCAAGGTGGTAGCACAGTTGTCCTCCTTCAAGGTGGTAGCACAGCTGTCCTCCTTCAAGGTGGTAGCACAGTTGTCCGCCTTCAAGGTGGTAGCACAGTTGTCCTCCTTCAAGGTGGTAGCACAGCTGTCCTCCTTCAAGGTGGTAGCACAGCTGTCCTCCTTCAAGGTGGTAGCACAGCTGTCCGCCTTCAAGGTGGTAGCACAGTTGTCCTCCTTCAAGGTGGTAGCACAGTTGTCCTCCTTCAAGGTGGTAGCACAGTTGTCCTCCTTCAAGGTGGTAGCACAGCTGTCCTCCTTCAAGGTGGTAGCACAGTTGTCCTCCTTCAAGGTGGTAGCACAGCTGTCCTCCTTCAAGGTGGTAGCACAGTTGTCCTCCACACATGGAACTAAGATGAGCATGGCTCTATACTCACTATCTTAGTTAAGCAGAGTACAGGCCCTTCTCAGAGTGCCTGTACTCTTGTTATGTTTTAATAAGAGTAATAATAATAATAATAACTATATTACATCTACTACTTATAATAATAATAATAGTATTATTATTATTCCTACAACTAATATTATTACTACTACTAGTAATAATAATAATAATAATAATAATAATAATAATAATAATAATAATAATAATAATAATAATAATAATAATAATAATAATAATAATAATAATAATAATAATAATAATAATAATAAATAATAATAATAATAATAATAATAATAATAATAATAATAATAATAATAATAATAATAATAATAATAATAATTAATAATAAATAATATTATAATAATAATAATAATAATAATAATAATAATAATAATAATAATAATAATAATAATAATAATAATAATAATAATAATAATAATAATAATAATAATAATAATAATAATAATAATAATAATAATAATAATAATAATAATAATAATAATAATAATAATAATAATAATAATAATAACAATAATTATATTACTTCTAAAACTATTATTATTATTATTAGTAGTAGTAGTAGTAGTAGTATTACAACTAAACTTACTACTACTACTAATAATAATAATAATCATACTAGCTCCTGCTATGCGTTAATATTATGGTAATTTTTGGTATTATATGTGTTTTGTGAGTCCTCAGGTTTACAAAAACTTTTAATAACGTACAATGTATTTTTGTAATTAGGAATGTTTTCTTGTTGTCTTTGTGATCTGATGGTGAAAACAAATACTTCTTGAAGCACTGTCACAGTTCCTGTATTGAACCTCTCGTAGATTTATGAAGAGACTTTATTGAACCTTTCGTAGGTTCTGTTGTTCATGAGACTTTATTGAACCTCTCGTATATTCTGTTGTTTATGAGACTTTATTGAACCTCTCATAAATTCTGTTGTTTATAATGAGACGTTATTGAACCTCTCGTAGGTTCTGTTGTTCATGAGACTTTATTGAACCTCTCATAAATTCTGTTATTTATAATGAGACGTTATTGAACCTCTCGTAGGTTCTGTTGTTTATGAGACTTTATTGAACCTCTCATAAATTCTGTTGTTTATAATGAGACGTTATTGAACCTCTCGTAGGTTCTGTTGTTCATGAGACGTTATTGAACCTCTCGTAGGTTCTCTTGTTCATGAAGAGACTTTATCGACCCGCTCGTGGATTCTACTGTTTATAATATGACTGTAGTTTCCACGTATCATTCAACTCCTAATATATCTACTGTATCTGTGTATATATCATCTGAAAGAAGGATAGTCGACGTCGATGATGAGCTTTTGATCAAAGGAATTGGATCTGCCTTCACGTGGAACGAACCTGAGCGCCTCCTATTCCCACAGCCACATTATGATGTCTGAATATCTGAAGATTGTAATATTAGTAATGTTTACATCTATATACACGCACACATTATATATATATATATATATATATATATATATATATATATATATATATTATATATATATATATATATAATATATATATAAAATATATATATTATTTATTTATTACACATCGGCCGATTCCACCAAGGCAGGGTGGCCGAAAAGAAAAACTTTCATCATCATTCACTCCATCACTGTCTTGCCAGAGGGGTGTTTTACACTACAGTTATAAAACTGCAACATTAACACCCTTCCTTCAGAGTGCAGACACTGTACTTCCCATCTCCAGGACTCAAGTCCGGCCTGCCGGTTTCCCTGAATCCCTTCATAAATGTTACTTTGCTCACACTCCAACAGCACGTCAAGTATTAAAAACCATTTGTCTCCATTCACTCCTATCAAATACGCTCACACATGCTTGCTGGAAGTCCAAGCCCATCGCACACAAAACCTCATTTACCCCATCCCTCCACCCTTTCCTAGGCCGACCTCTACCCCGCCTTCCCTCCACTACAGATTTATACACTCTCGAAGTCATTCTGTCTCGTTCCATTCTCTCTACATGTCCAAACCACCTCAACAACCCCTCCTCAGCTCTCTGGATAATAGTTTTGGTAATCCCGCACCTCCTCCTAATTTCCAAACTCCGAATTCTCTGCATTATATTCACACCACACATTGACCTCAGACATGACATCTCCACTGCCTCCAGCCTTCTCCTCGTTGCAACATTCATCACCCATGCTTCACACAGATATAAGAGTGTTGGTATAACTATACTCTCATACATTCCCCTCTTTACTTCCATGTACAAGGTTCTTTGTCTCCACAGACTCCGAAGTGCTCCACTCACCCTTTTCCCCTCATCATTTCTACGATTCACCTCATCCTTCATAGACCCATCTGCTGACATGTCCACTCCCAAATATCTGAATACATTCACCTCCTCCATACTCTCTCCCTCCAATCTGATATCCAATCTTTCATCACCTAATCTTTTTGTTATCCTAATCACCTTACTCTTTCCTATATTCACCTTCAATTTTCTTCTTTTACACACCCTACCAAATTCATCCACCAACCTCTGCAACTTCTCTTCAGAATCTCCCAAAAGCACAGTGTCATCAGCAAAAAGCAACTGTGACAACTCCCACTTTGTATTTGATTCTTTATCTTTTAACCCAACACCTCTTGCCAAGACCCTCGCATTCACTTCTCTTACAACCCCATCTATAAATATATTGAACAACCACGGTGACATCACACATCCTTGTCTAAGGCCCACTTTTACTGGGAAATAGTCCCCCTCCCTCCTATACACTCTAACCTGAGCCTCACTATCCTCATAAAAACCTTTCACTGCTTTCAGTAACCTACCTCCTATTCCATACACCCGCAACATCTGCCACATTGCCCCCCTATCCACCCTATCATACGCCTTTTCCAAATCCATAAATGCTACAAAAACCTCTTTACTCTTATTCAAATACTATTCACCTATATGTTTCACTGTAAACACTTGGTCTACACACCCCCTACCTTTCCTAAAGCCCCCTTGTTCATCTGCTATCCTGCTTTCTGTCTTAC
>WNWK01014806.1:0-15000 GCA_009830355.1 Cherax destructor
ATTCCCCTTCGAGCGACTCACCCTATTCCCATCACAGCAGGACTTTCACCCTTTCCCCTCATGCTCACCCATATCCCCACGCATTTCCCTTCCCATTTCCCCATCCACATGCCTGCACCATTTCCCTCACATGCCTCACCCCATTCCTTCACCCATTTTCCCCCATCCACGGCATGGACCTCACCCATTATTCCCCATGCCGAGCATGGACCTACCCCATTTTCCCCATCCGAGCATGGACCTTCACCCTTATTCCCAAACAAGCAGGACCTTCACCATTATTCCCCATCACGAGCATGGACCTTCACCCCATTATTCCCGGGGCCCCCTTTTCCCTCACGGCATGGACTTCACCCATTTCCTTCCGAATCCTTACCCATGACCTCACCAGTTATCCTTCCCAGCCTTCACTTTATCCTGCAGGACCTTCACCCCATTTTCCCCATGCACGAGCATGGACCTTCACCATTTTCCATGCACGCATGACTTCACCATTATTCGACGGATGCTCACCCATTTTCCCCATGCGAGCATGGACTTTCACATTATTCCATGCCGATGGACTCACCATTATTCCCCAAGCGAGCATGACCCACCATTATTCCCATGCCACATGGACCTTCACCTTATTCCCATGCAAGCATGGACTCCCCCCATTATTCCCATGCCGGCATGGATTCCCATTATTCCCCATGCCGAGATGCCTTCATTATTCCCGCAGCATGACCTTCCATTATTCCCGACATGACTTCACCTATTATTCCCATGCACGGCATGGACTACCATTATTCCATCGCATGGACCCCCTATTCCCTGAGATGGACCTTCACCCTTATTCCCACGGCATGGACCTTCACCATTTTCCTGCCGGCATGGACCCACCCCTTTTCATGCCATGGACCCCATTTTCCATGCACAGCATGGCCACATTATTCCATCACGACTGGACCTACCATTATTCCCATGCCGAGCATGGACTTTCAACCATATTCCCATGCGAGCATGGTTCATTTTCCCATGCCGGCATGGCTCTTATTCATGCCGGCATGGACTCACTTTTCCCCAGATGTTTCACCATTATCCATCACGCATGGACTCACCCATTATTCCCATGCACGATGGACCCATTTTCCCCATGGGCATGGATCCTATTCCCCGCAGATGGACCTTCCCCCCATTATTCCCCGCAGATGGACTCACCATTATTCCCCTCGAGCATGACCTCACCATTTTCCACAGCATGGACCTTCCCTTATTCCATGCAGGTTCCTTCCCCCATATTCCCAATCCTGGAGGCACCTACCATCCCAGCAACCATCCCCATCCCCATTCCCATCCGGCAGCCCTCCTCCGCCAGTTCCCTTCCTGGCCTTCGCCATTATCTCCCGGCAAGCCGTGTTAATTGAAAACTCTGCGGCCTATGAATGCTCCATAATACTGGGTCGTAAAAAAATACCATAAAGCACACATAAATTACCCTACACAAGAGCATGGACCTTCACCCCCATTATTCCCCATGCACGAGCATGGACCTTCACCCCCATTATTCCCCATGCACGAGCATGGACCTTCACCCCCCATTAGTCCCCATGGACGAGCATGGACCTTCACCCCCATTATTCCCCATGCACGAGCATGGACCTTCACCCCCATTATTCCCCATGCACGAGCATGGACCTTCATTCCCATTATTCCCCATGCACGAGCATGGACTTTCACCCCCATTATTCCCCATGCACGAGCATGAACTTTCAACCTCATTATTCCCCATGCACGAGCATGGACCTTCACCCCCATTATTCCCCATGCACGAGCATGGACTTTCACCCCCATTATTCCCCATGCACGAGCATGGACCTTCACCCCATTATTCCCCATGCACGAGCATGGACCTTCACCCCCATTATTACCCATGCACGAGCATGGACCTTCACCCATTATTCCCCATGCACGAGCATGGACCTTCACCCCATTATTCCCCATGCACGAGCATGGACCTTCACCCCATTATTCCCATGCACGAGCATGGACCTTCACCCCCATTATTCCCCATGCACGAGCATGGACCTTCACCCCCATTATTCCCCATGCACGAGCATGGACCTTCACCCCCATTATTCCCCATGCACGAGCATGGACCTTCACCCCATTATTCCCTATGCACGAGCATGGACCTTCACCCCATTATTCCCCATGCACGAGCATGGACCTTCACCCCCATTATTCCCCATGCACGAGCATGGACCTTCACCCATTATTCCCATTCACGAGCATGGACTTTCACCCCATTATTCCCCATGCACGAGCATGGACCTTCACCCCATTATTCCCCATGCACGAGCATGGACCTTCACCCATTATTCCCCATGCACGAGCATGGACCTTCACCCCATTATTCCCCATGCACGAGCATGGACCTTCACCATTATTCCCCATGCACGAGCATGGACCTTCACCCCCATTATTCCCCATGCACGAGCATGGACCTTCACCCCGATTATTCCCCATTCACGAGCATGGACCTTCACCCCCATTATTCCCCATGCACGAGCATGGACCTTCACCCCCATTATTCCCTATGCACGAGCATGGACCTTCACCACCATTATTCCCCATGCACGAGCATGGACCTTCACCCCCATTATTCCCCATGCACGAGCATGGACTTTCAACCTCATTATTCCCCATGTACGAGCATGGACCTTCACCCCCATTATTCCCCATGCACGAGCATGGACTTTCACCCCCATTATTCCCCATGCACGAGCATGGACCTTCACCCTCATTATTCCCCAAGCACGAGCATGAACCTTCACCCCCATTATTCCCCATGCACGAGCATGGACCTTCACCCCCATTATTCCCCATGCACTAGCATGGACCTTCATCCCCATTATTCCCCATGCACGAGCATGGACCTTCACCCCCATTATTCCCCATGCACGAGCATGGACCTTCACCCTCATTATTCCCCAAGCACGAGCATGAACCTTCACCCCGATTATTCCCCATTCACGAGCATGGACCTTCACCCTAATTATTCCCCATGCACGAGCATAGACCTCCACCCCATTATTCCCCATGCACGAGCATGGACCTTCATCCCCATTATTCCCCATGCAGAGCATGGACTTCACCCTATTATTCCCCATGCACGAGCATGGACCTTCACCCATTATTCCCCATGCACGAGCATGGACCTTCCCCACCATTATTCCCCATGCACGAGCATGGACCTTCACCCCCATTATTCCCCATGCACGAGCATGGACCTTCATTCCCATTATTCCCCATGCACGAGCATGGACCTTCACCCCCATTATTCCCCATGCACGAGCATGGACTTTCAACCTCATTATTCCCCATGTACGAGCATGGACCTTCACCCCCATTATTCCCCATGCACGAGCATGGACTTTCACCCCCATTATTCCCCATGCCCGAGCATGGACCTTCACCCCCATTATTCCCCAAGCACGAGCATGTACCTTCACCACCATTATTCCCCATGCACGAGCATGGACCTTCACCCCCCATTATTCCCCATGCACGAGCATGGACCTTCACCCATTATTCCCCATGCACGAGCATGGACTTTCACCCCTATTATTCCCCACGCACGAGAATGGACCTTCACCTCCCATTATTCCCCATGCACGAGCATGGACCTTCACCCCATTATTCCCCATTCACGAGCATGGACCTTCACCCCCATTATTCCCAATGCACGAGCATGGACCTTCACCCCATTATTCCCAATGCACGAGCATGGACCTTCACCCCCATTATTCCCCATGCACGAGCATAGGCTTTCACCCCCATTATTCACAATTCACGAGCATGGACCTTCACCCCCATTATTCCCCATTTACGAGCATGAACCTTCACCCCGATTATTCCCCATTCACGAGCATGGACCTTCACCCTAATTATTCCCCATGCACGAGCATAGACCTCCACCCCATTATTCCCCATGCGAGCATGGACCTTCACCCATTATTCCCTATGCACGAGCATGGACCTTCCCCCCATTATTCCCCATGCACGAGCATGGACCTTCACCCATTATTCCCCATGCACGAGCATGGACCTTCACCATTATTCCCTATGCACGAGCATGGACCTTCACCCCCATTATTCCCCATGCAGAGCATGACCTTCACCGATTATTCCCCATTCACGAGCATGGACCTTCACCCCCATTATTCCCCATGCACGAGCATGGACCTTCACCCCCATTATTCCCCATGCACGAGCATGGACCTTCACCACCATTATTCCCCATGCAGGCATGGACCTTCACCCCATTATTCCCCATGCACGAGCATGGACTTTCAACCTCATTATTCCCCATGTCGAGCATGGACCTTCACCCCATTATTCCCCATGCTCGAGCATGGACTTTCACCTCATTATTCCCCATGCACGAGCATGGACCTTCACCCTCATTATTCCCCAAGCACGAGCATGAACCTTCACCCCCATTATTCCCCATGCACGAGCATGGACCTTCACCCCATTATTCCCATGCACAGCATGGACCTTCACCCCCATTATTCCCCATGCACGAGCATGGACCTTCACCCCCATTATTCCCCATGCACGAGCATGGACCTTCACCCTCATTATTCCCCAAGCACGAGCATGAACCTTCACCCCATTATTCCCCATTCACGAGCATGGACCTTCACCCATTATTCCCCATGCACGAGCATGACCTCACCCCATTATTCCCATGCACGAGCATGGACCTTCCCCATTATTCCCCATGAACGAGCATGGACCTTCACCCCATTATTCCCCATGCACGAGCATGGACCTTCACCCCATTATTCCCCATGCACGAGCATGGCCTTCACCCTATTATTCCCCATGCACGAGCATGGACCTTTACCCACTTATTCCCCATGAACGAGCATGGACTTCACCCCATTATTCCCTATGCACGAGCATGGACCTTCACCCCATTATTCCCCATGCACGAGCATGGACCTTCACCCCATTATTCCCCATGCACGAGCATGGACCTTCACCCATTATTCCCCATGCACGAGCATGGACCTTCACCCATTATTCCCCATGCACGAGCATGGACCTTCATCCCATTATTCCCCATGCACGAGCATGGACCTTCACCCCATTATTCCCCATGCACGAGCATGGACTTCAACCTCATTATTCCCCATGCCGAGCATGGACCTTCACCCATTATTCCCCATGCACGACATGGACTTCACCCTATTATTCCCCATGCACGAGCATGGACCTTCACCATTATTCCCCAAGCAGCGCATGGACCTTCACCCCATTATTCCCCATGCACGAGCATGGACCTTCACCATTATTCCCCATGCACGAGCATGGACCTTCACCCATTATTCCCCATGCACGAGCATGGACCTTCACCCCATTATTCCCCATGCGAGCATGGTCACCTTCCACTTTCACATTATTCCCCATGCACGAGCATGGACCTTCACCATTATTCCCATGCACGAGCATGGACCTTCACCATTATTCCCCATGCACGAGCATGGACCTTCACCCATTATTCCCCATGCCGAGCATGGACCTTTCACCCCATTATTCCCCATGCATGAGCATGGACCTTCACCCATTATTCCCCATGCACGAGCATGGACTTTCCCTATTCCATCACCATGGATTCACCCATTCTCATGCACGAGCATGGACCTTCACCCCATTATTCTTAAGCACGGCATGGACCTTCACCCCCATTATTTCCCATGCACGAGCATGGACCTTCACCATTATTCCCCATGCACGAGCATGGACCTTCACACCCATTATTTCCCATGCACAGCATGGACTTCCCCCATTATTCCCATTTCAGCATGGACCTTCACCCCCATTATTCCCCAAGCACGGCCATGGACCTTCACCCCATTATTCCCCATGCCGAGCATGGACCTTCACCCCATTATTCCCCATGCACGACATGGACCTTCCCCCATTATTCCCCATGCACGAGCATGGACCTTCCCCCCATTTTCCCATTTACGATCATGGACTTTCACCCATTATTCCCCATGCACGAGCATGGACTTTCACCATTATTCCCCATGCACGAGCATGGACTTTCACCATTATTCCCACCAGCATGGACTCACCCATTATTCCCATGCGGCATGGACCTTCCCCCTATTATTCCCCATGCACGAGCATGGACTTTCACCCCATTATTCCCCATGCACGAGCATGGACTTTCACCCCATTATTCCCCATGCACGAGCATGAACTTTCACTCATCCCACCCTCATTATTCCTACCCGTCACTACCGTATTCTCTTACATTGTTTCGTAGCTGTATTGGGTCCTCTATCATTCCTCCCTTCCCCTGTTCATTCCGCAGTTCCTTCCACACCTATTTCCACCACCTACCCCTGCAGCGTATTCCCTTCACCTTCCCCTTCCCTTGTTCGCTCAATGCAGCGTATTCCCTTCACCTTCCCCTTCCCTTGTTCGCTCCCCTGCAGCGTATTCCCTTCACCTTCCCTCCCTTGTTCGCTCCCTGCAGCGTATTCCTTCACCTTCCTCCTTGTTCGCTCCCCTGCAGCGTATTCCTTCACCTTCCTTCCTTGTTCGCTCCCTGAGCGTATTCCCTTCACCTTCCCCTCCCCTTGTTCGCTCCCCTGCAGCGTATTCCCTTCACCTTCCCCTCCCCTTGTTCGCTCCCCTGCAGCGTATTCCCTTCACCTTCCCCTCCCCTTGTTCGCTCCCCTGCAGCGTATTCCTTTACCTTCCCTCCTTTTTCGCTCCCTGCAGCGTATTCCTTCACCTTCCCCTCCTTGTTCGCTCCCTGCAGCGTATTCCCTTCACCTTCCCTCCCTTGTTCGCTCCTGAGCGTTTCCTTCACCTTCTCCTCCCTTGTTCGCTCCCCTGCAGCGTATTCCTTCATTCCCTCCTTGTTCGTCCCCGCAGTTTCCTTCACCTTCCCTCCTTGTTCGCTCCTGCAGCGTATTCCTTCACCTTCCTCCTTGTTGCTCCCTGCAGCGTATTCCCTTCACCTTCCCCTCCCTTTGTTCGCTCCCCTGCAGCGTATTCCCTTCACCTTCCCCTCCCCTGCATCCTCCCGTTGACGTTCAATAACGGATTCCCAATTTCATCCAATTTCGTTACACATTCTGTCTAATTACTCCCACAGTTACATAAGACCCTAAGAATATAACACGAGAGAGAGAGTGAGAGAGAGAGAGAGAGAGAGAGAGAGAGAAGAGAGAGAGAGAGAGAGAGAGTGAAAGAGAGAGAGTGAAAGAGAGAGAGAGAGAGAGAGGTGAGATGGAAGGAGTGTTAGTGAGAGCAAAGCGAGAAATCGAATGCAATAAGGAGTCAGGAAAAGTGCCTGTAATTAGCATAGTAATTATTTTAGTGTTCCCATAAGATATGCTAATGAACACATGACTCCTTTTCATTAGAAATATATATATATATATATATATATATATATATATATATATATATATATATATATATATATATATATATATATATATATAATATGAAGTATGGTAGGACTCTTCTGTGTGGTGAACCTTCGGTTAAATGAAGTGGTAAACCCAGTAGTCCGTTGCCTTGGCTTCAAAAAATAAATCCCCTGTGTTCCTTAGTATAGATGGCACGAGACTTATGTTTTCCTGTTCATATATGTGTTGGCACTCCGCAGTGCCTTGTTTGTAATACATGTGTTATTTATATTCATATATTTGCTGGTATCTCGGTTACTAGTCATCACATTTCAATTTTACTTTTTGTAAGTGACTTTTTTATGTGCCATTTATTGTGTATAATACTACTACTACTACTACTACTACTACTACTACTACTACTACTACTACTACTAATAATAATAATAATAATAATAATAATAATAAAATCTTTATTTACTACAAGTACATGTACAAGGTATACAGGCCTAGCTGACATCAATGACATACTACATTATAGAAAGCCGCTTGTTATGCTGAGCATTTCGGGCAAATTAGGTTAATTTTGTCCCAGGATGCGACCCACACCAGTCGACTAACACCCAGGTACCCATTTTACTGATGGATGAACATGGACAGTAGGTGTCTTAAAGAAACACGTCCTATTGATCTCCACCCGTACCGGGGATCGACCCACGGACCTCAGTGTGTGAGCAGAGTGCGCTACCAACTGAACTACGGGACGTGAAAAAACTCCGTGATTTTCTTTATAAGGGAAACCACAAGCAAGTTCTTAGTCCTTAATATTTTTATTTCAGCAATTTTTACTGGTCTTCTCATTCATTTTATTAACACTTTGTCATGGAATATTGACAAAAATTTCCACACAATTTCTATTACCACTTTTAAAGTGTCATGCATGTTTGTATTGCATGAAAAATTAGGATTGTTTAATGTATGAGGAAAAATGACCATCTACACCTGGTTACCATTAATAAGCAAACACCACACATTGAAATAAGATGAAAAACTAAATGAGATGCGAGCAAATATATGGTATTGAATAAAGATGGCCACCATTTTTAAAACGACGCCATTTTGAAAGTTGCCCGAAGCATTTCGGTATCTCAACACTATATACGAACATAAATAATAATAATACTAATAATAATTACGAACACAGGTATTCTCTACTGGCCTGCACACCTGGCTGTAGCACGATAACCATTTAGGAAAGAGCAAAAAGGCAGCAGAGAGTAAATATTTGTATTTTCTTCACCAAACAGTAATCAGGTAGGTACATTATATACAACTATGTACAATAAGGCAAATGCAAACAAGAGACCCGATGAGAACCGTAGCGACCAGACTTGAAGGTAAGTCTGCCTGCCATGGATGATTCACCAGTGTACCACATCGCTTCACAACTTTGGCGGGCTTGTGATTGGCTGGTTAAACCAAGGTGCTAGCACAACGATGGGACCCCTGCTCGTTATACCCTTAGCATCTGATTAGCTGTCTATATGGGTGTGTGACATACGCCAAATAAAATGTAACATACTCTTAGCATGCCACAGTAATAATAATAATAATAATAATAATAATAATAATAATAATAATAATAATAATAATAATAATAATAATAATAATAATAATAATAATAATAATAATAATAATAATAATAATTTATTTCAGCATGATACAATGTTTTTAGAGAGATGGGTGATATTTAGTTGCTCTTGCAGAAAACCCATAGTTATGCAGAGCATTTCGAGGCAAAACATAAGATCTTTTGCTTTCTTCACAAAGGGACGCCCACTGGTGCCAAAAAATGGGGAAGGGGAGTGGATGCTCACCCAGTGTATGGTGGCCATCAGTGTCGAACACCTGTGACAAGAACATTTGCCTGGTTAACTGACAGAGAAAATACCACCACAATGGATCACCACCACCACCACACATCACCACCACCGCCATGCATCACCGCTACCACCATTCAATCACCACCACCATGCATCACCACCATGCATCACCACCATGCACGACCACCAACACCACTATGCACGACGACCACCGCCACCATGCATCACCCAATCACCGCTATGCATCACCACCAACACCACTATACACGATCACCACCACCACCATGCATCACCACCATGCATCACCACCACCACCATGCACCACCAGCATGCACCACCAGCATGCACCACCAGGGGCCCCAGGTGTATACATAAACAAAGAGCCACCCTTATACACAGTTAACATATTAAACGATACATTATAATGAATTAGTACGACTGTTACTTCCTGCATGAACGTACGACTGTTACTTCCTGCATGAACGTACGACTGTTACTTCCTGCATGAACGTACGACTGTTACTTCCTGCATGAACGTACGACTGTTACTTCCTGCATGGAACGCTAGTACGACTGTTACTTCCTGCATGAACGTACGACTGTTACTTCCTGATGAACGTACGACTGTTACTTCCTGAATGAACGTACGACTGTTACTTCCTGCATGAACGTACGACTGTTACTTCCTGCATGAACGTACGACTGTTACTTCCTGCATGAACGTACGACTGTTACTTCCTGCATGAACGTACGACTGTTACTTCCTGCATGAACGTACGACTGTTACTTCCTGCATGAACGTACGGATAAATGTTAATCCGCCACTAAATCATTCAAACATAAACAAGGAACACCAGACTAACTTTTACCAGCATATTGTTTGCATTTAACAAGTCAAAGTGATTTACAAAATACACGAGGAAGGAGAAATAGGATAAATCAGCGAGGAAATTAAATAACCTCTTACTTGTAGTAAGAATTTTATTCTGAGACTCAATTTCTACTTCTAATAACTTAAACAGTTGGTTGTTTATGTTTCTAGATAGGTTGTTTACGTTATGAGATATGCAAAAGTAGCATTATGTGCTTTTAAGTTAAGAAATTTAGGTATCATGTGAAACTTTTTGCAGTCTTTTAGGAATTTCCGATCGTAGGTCAGCTTTTTCGCTGGGCAATAACTCAGGTCTGCTCCGCCGAGAAGCACGAAGCACTATATATACATCGAAACTTCACCTCTGTTTATATATATACACTTAAAGCTGCACTTCTGGGTATAAACAGAGCAAGGCTTCTTGGTGTATATATACACAGAAAGCCGCATCTGTGTGTATATACACTGAGGACTGCACTTCTTGGTGTGTGTATATACCAGGTCCACCCATCACCACAATGACCTCTACACGTCCTGGTGCTCTTACTGCTGCTTTCAAGACCCACTCTCTCAACCCTAACATTGTTCTGCCATTATCACTGGGACCACCACCTAGACCACTCTTCACCACCCAAGTAGTTTTTCTTCGCTATTATTCCGGAGGAGTATTATTCTCTGAGTATTATCTTGTGTGTATTGTCCTGTGAGTATTATCCTGTGAGTTTTATCCTGTGCATTATCCTCTGAGTATTATCTTGTGTGTATTATCGTGTCTTAGGAAACTTAAGAGTTAAACTTAAGAGTTAAACAAGAAGTCAACCCATGTTTCCTCCCTGACACGTAGCCTCAGTCTAGCTGTAATAATTCATGTAAGAATACATTTTGTATTTTTATATACAAGTTAGTCTTGCTGTATAACACACATATGTGATTAAGCTCACACATTAAAGCTCGTAAGAAGGTGAACAAAAACTACACAACTTGAAGTTTTTCATCTTTAATTTTCTTATACCTAGGATATAAGTGTTAACACTTTCACTTTCTCTCTCTCTCTCTCTCTTTCTCTCTCTACAGCAAAGTACATGGTACTTTTGCCTGACTGTGTGGCAAAAGTACTGTGTAGAGTGGGTCCTGGAGGAGCCCAGGACACAGGAACCTATGGAGGAAGAAATGAGGAACCAACCAGGAGCTTGGACAGGAGGGAGGGAGGGAGGGAGGGAGGAGGGAGGGAGAGGAGGGAGGGAGGGAGGAGGGAGGGAGGGAGGAGGAGTTGTCTTCACGAAGAAAATGATGGAATGTCAAAAAAAAGTGTTTGTAATATATGTGTTATTAATTACAAAAAACACTCGTGAAAAGTTCTTCCTTGGTAAATGTTCAGCTCTACGAACAATACCTTGTCATTATGATAAATGTTCCGCTATACGGACACTCACTGTATGCGGGACTCGAGTGCGTGGCTTCAACTATTCGCTTAAAGTGTCTCTTAATAAGACGTTCTGCTGTTTAGGACATTTAGTTGACATGACGTTTGGTCCACCAGGAACTTTATCCATGAATAAAAGTGGATAAATAAGACAACATTTGCAACACTTGGGTATCTTCATTGCCGAAACGTTTCTCCTGTACAACAGATTTTCTCAGTTGGATACAGGTAAATGTAGCAGTGGAAGTATTGGTGGGAGGTGATCAGTCCCCGCCCTGGGTGGGAGGTGATCAGTCCCCCACCCTGGGTGGGAGGTGATCAGTCCCCCACCCTGGGTGGGAGAGTGATCAGTCCCCCACCCTGGGTGGGAGGTGATCAGTCCCCCACCCTGGGTGGGAGATGATCAGTCCCCCACCCTGGGTGGGAGGTGATCAGTCCCCCACCCTGGGTGGGAGGTGATCAGTCCCCCACCCTGGGTGGAGATGATCAGTCACTCTGGGTGGAGTGTCAGTCCCCACCCTGGGTGGGAGATGATCAGTCCCCACCCTGGGTGGGAGGTGATCAGTCCCCACCCTGGGTGGGAGGTGATCAGTCCCCCACCCTGGGTGGGAAGTATACCATGATGGACAAGGCTCTGGTGGAGGGAACTTCTTCACAATAAGCTGCCACAAACAGTGTAATGTATCAACATGCTTCTCCGAATATTCCATCCTTGTCACATAAGTTTAATGTGTTAGAGTTTAGCAGGACAAAGCTTTTATCGGGACGATGTTTCGCTCAGTGTAGAGCCAATTGAGGAAGAATATAAGCAGGAGCACTGAAGCAGACCTACACGTTCATGCTAGGCAGGTCCAAGTCACAAACTCAGAGCGAAACGTTGTCCCAATAAGAATTTATTTTTCACACCTCAATGTTTCTGTCCACGAACCTGTGGTTGGCACGCCCTTCAAACCACGTCAGATTTAAACAAGAATGATTAAGTTTCTACTGGCACTTAGGTCACACTACACATCCATGTACAAGCATATATATACACACACCCCTCTGGGTTTTCTATTTTCTTAATAGTTCTCTATTTCCTCTTACCTCCGTAAGTCATACGTGTCGTAAGAGGCGACTAAAATGCCGGGAGCAAGGGGCTAGTAACCCCTTCTCCTGTATAAATTACTAAATTTAAAAAGAAAAACTTGGGTTTTTCTTTTTAGGTGACGATGCCTCGGTGGGATACGACCGGTTTGTTGAAAAAGAAATAGTTACTACAAGTTTAGGCCTCCAGAGAGTGCCTCTGTTTATAAGCCCCACAAAAAGAGATAAAAATGAGCGAGGTGCCATCAGAGTTGCAGCAGCAGCTGCGACCTACCGCCCTCTCGAGAGCTTCTTGCATTTCCATAATGAAGGTGTCGGGAATTTTGTGGCATCTCTCGGGGCGAGCTGACCAGTTAGCGGGCCTTGCCGTTCGCGAGGTTTGCCGTTCGCGAAATTTGCCATTCACGAGGTTTGCCGTTCGCGAGGTTTGCCGTTCGCGATGTTTGCCGTTCGCGAGCCTTGCCGAAGCAGCTGCCAGGGAGTGTCGGAGAAAAAAATACATCATACGTTTTAAAGAGTAGTGGAGCACATCACAGAGTACTGGAACACATCACAGAGTACTGGAGCACATCACAGAGTACTGGAGCACATCACAGAGTACTGGAACACATCACAGAGTACTGGAACACATCACAGAGTACTGGAGCACATCACAGAGTACTGGAGCACATCACAGAGTACTGGAACACATCACAGAGTACTGGAACACATGACAGAGTACTGGAACACATCACAGAGTACTGGAACACATGACAGAGTACTGGAACACATCACAGAGTACTGGAACACACCACAGAGTACTGGAACACATCACAGAGTCCTGGAGCACATCACAGAGTACTGGAACACATCACAGAGTACTGGAACACATCACAGAGTATTGGAACACATGACAGAGTACTGGAACACATGACAGAGTACTGGAACACATCACAGAGTACTGGAGCACATCACAGAGTACTGGAACACATCACAGAGTACTGGAACACATCACAGAGTACTGGAACACACCACAGAGTACTGGAACACATCACAGAGTCCTGGAGCACATCACAGAGTACTGGAACACATCACAGAGTACTGGAACACATCACAGAGTATTGGAACACATGACAGAGTACTGGAACACATCACAGAGTACTGGAACACATGACAGAGTACTGGAACACATCACAGAGTACTGGAACACATCACAGAGTACTGGAACACATCACAGAGTACTGGAACACATCACAGAGTACTGGAACACATCACAGAGTACTGGAACACATCACAACACTTTTCAGAGTACATGAGTACCGCTAAACTCACGTTCAGCTACTCTGCGTCCCTGAATCCCTTCATAGATAATAATAATAATAATATCTTTATTTACTACAAGTAAATAAAGGTATACAGTCCTAGCTGACATCAATGACATACTACTATATAGAAAGTGCTTGTTATGCAGAGCATTTCGGGCAAATTAGGTAAATTTTGTCCCAGGATGCGACTCACACCAGTCGACTAACACCCAGGTACCCATTATTACTGATGGGTGAACATGGACAACCAGTGTAAGGAAACACGCCCAATGTTTCTACCCTTGCCGGGAATCGAACCCGGACCATCAGCGTGCTAAGCAAGAGCTTTTGCCACCTTTGCATGCACTCCAACATCACGACAAATTCCAGGCACCGCTTTCCTTCATTCCTATCTAATACACACACACACACACACACACACACACACACACACACACACACACACACCACCCCACAATACGCTCTAGAATCCCATAGCCCTCTGCCAGGCCCAAGGTATGGTACACCACTGCTGATGGAATAACGAATAAGTGGGAAGAGTGGCACGAGAAAACCACAGAGGCATCACCAGACATCATAGCTCTCACAGAAATCAAGCTCACAGGAATGATAACAGATGTCATCTTTCCAACTGCATATCAGATCCTGAGGAAAGAGAGAGGGAGCAGGGGAAAGGAGGAGTGGCACTGCTTATCAAAAACCAATGGGATTTTGAGGAGCTGGAGAGAGGAGACAGAGGAGAAGCAAGAGACTACATAATAGGAACAATTAAGTCTGGAGGTCCCAAGGTGGTGATTTCAGTGATGTATAACCCACCACAGAATAGCAGGAGGCCAAGACAAGACTATGATGAGAGTAACAGAGAGATGGCTGACACACTGGCTGAAGTGGCCTGAAGGGCCCATGTCGGCAGGGCAAAACCACTGGTTGTGAGTGACTTAAATCACAAAGAAATCGAATGAAAAAAACTGGAGCCACATGAGGGCCCAGAAACGTGGAGGGATAAGAT
>WNWK01014806.1:20000-50016 GCA_009830355.1 Cherax destructor
CTGATGACCTCTGTGGTGACCCCTGTGATGACCCCTGTGATGACCTCTGTGGTGACCCCTGTGATGACCCCTGTGATGACCTCTGTGGTGACCCCTGTGATGACCTCTGATAACCTCTGTGGTGACTTCTGTGATGACCTGTGGTGACCTGTGATGACCTCTGCGATAACCTCTGTGGTGACCTCGTGTGACCACAAGCATTACCTGATGTGACCTCAAGTATGTTAGATACGAATTGATAAGTCTAAATACTGTACTTTCTATTCTCTAGTGTGATCTTTTACACATCTAGTGTTATCTTTTATCTAGTGTTTTCTTTTATCTCTCTAGTGTGATCTTTTATCTCTCTAGTGTTATCTTTTACACATCTAGTGTTATCTTTTACGCCTCTGGTGTTATCTTTTACGCTTCAGGTGTGATTCACATTAATTATGTGGGAGGAAAGTGCCTGGTGGAGGTGTGGAGTCCACCTCCACCTTCAGCAAAGCTGGTGGAGGTGTGGAGTCCACCTCCACCTTCAGGTAAGCTGGTGGAGGTGTGGAGTCCACCTCCACCTTCAGGTAAGCTGGTGGAGGTGTGGAGTCTACCTCCACCTTCAGGTAAGCTAGTGGAGGTGTGGAGTCCACCTCCACCTTCAGGTAAGCTGGTGAAGGTGTGGAGTCCACCTCCACCTTCAGGTAAGCTGGTGGAGGTGTGGAGTCCACCTCCACCTTCAGGTAAGCTGGTGGAGGTGTGGAGTCCACCTCCACCTTCAGGTAAGCTGGTGGAGGTGTGGAGTCTACCTCCACCTTCAGGTAAGCTGGTGGAGGTGTGGAGTCCACCTCCACCTTCAGGTAAGCACCAGGAAATAGCCTGTTAGAACTCTCATTTTTTTTCCTCGCTGAATCTTTTGGTGCGATGGTGGCGAGTGTGACAACCATCACTGTTAGTGCCGGGTGTGAGAGGGGTGTGGTCTGTGTGTGGATGGTGGTGTGGTCTGTGTGTGGGTGCTGGTGTGGTCTGTGTGTGGGTGCTGGTGGGGTCTGTGTGTGGGTGCTGGTGTGGTCTGTGTGTGGGTGCTGGTGTGGTCTGTGTGTGGGTGCTGGTGTGGTCTGTGTGTGGTCTGTGTGTGGGTGCTGGGGTGGTCTGTGTGTGGTCTGTGTGTGGGTGCTGGTGTGGTCTGTGTGTGGGTGCTGGTGTGGTCTGTGTGTGGGTGCTGGTGTGGTCTGTGTGGATGGTGGTGTGGTCTGTGTGGATGGTGGGGTGGTCTGTGTGTGGATGGTGGTGTGGTCTGTGTGTGGGTGTTGGTGTGGTCTGTGTGTGGGTGCTGGTGTGGTCTGTGTGTGGATGGTGGTGTGGTCTGTGTGTGGATGGTGGTGTGGTCTGTGTGTGGGTGCTGGTGTGGTCTGTGTGTGGATGGTGGTGTGGTCTGTGTGTGGATGGTGGTGTGGTCTGTGTGTGGGTGCTGGTGTGGTCTGTGTGTGGATGGTGGTGTGGTCTGTGTGTGGATGGTGGTGTGGTCTGTGTGTGGATGGTTGTGTGGTCTGTGTGTGGATGGTGGTGTGGTCTGTGTGTGGATGGTGGTGTGGTCTGTGTGTGGATGGTTGTGTGGTCTGTGTGTGGATGGTGGTGTGGTCTGTGTGTGGGTGCTGGTGTGGTATGTGTGTGGGTGTGATCTGTGTGTGGGTGATGGTGTGGTCTGTACTCACCTAATTCACCTAATTGTGGTTGCAGGGGTCGATACTCAGCTCCTGGCCCCGCCTCTTCGCTGTCCGCTACTGGGTCTCTGCACTCCCTGCTCCATGAGCTTTATCATACCTCGTCTTAAAACTATGTATGGTTCCTGCCTCCACTATATCTTTCTCTAGACTATTCCACTTCCTGACTACTCTGTGGGTGAAGAAATGCTTCCTAACATCCCTTTGACTCATCTGAGTCTTCAGCTTCCAGTTGTGTTCCCTTGTTTCTGTGTTCCCTCTCTGGAACATCCTGTCACTGTCTACCTTGTCGATTCCCCGCAGTATTTTGTATGTCGTTATCATGTCTCCTCTGACCCTTCTTTCCTCCAGTGTTGTTAGTCCTATTTCCCTCAACCTTTCTACATAGGACAGACCCCTGAGTTGTGGAACTAACCTTGTCGCAAACCTTTGCACTTTCTCTAGTTTCTTTATGTGCTTGACCAGGTGTGGGTTCCAGACTGGTGCTGCATATTCTAGTATGGGCCTGACGTACACGGTGTACAGTGTCTTGAACGATTCCTTGTTAAGGTAACGGAACGCTAATCTTAGGTTTGCCAGTCGCCCATATGCTGCCGCCGTTATCTGGTTGATGTGTGCCTCCGGAGACGTGCTTGGCGTTATACTCACCCCAAGGTCTTTCTCCTTTGCCGAGGTTTGTAGCCCTTCTCCGATCTTCATGACTTCATGCATTTGGTGGGATTGAATTCGAGAAGCCAGTTGCTAGACCAGATGTCAAGCTTGTCCAGGTCTGTTTGAAGTCCTGCTTGGTCCTCTTCCGATGTGATTCTCCTCAATAATTTCACATCATCTGCGAACAGAGACACTTCTGTGTGTGGGTGATGGTGTGTTCTGTGTGTGGGTGTTGGTGTGGTCTGTGTGTGGATGTTGTTGTGGTCTGTGTGTGGGTGATGGTGTGTTCTGTGTGTGGGTGTTGGTGTGGTCTGTGTGTGGATGTTGTTGTGGTCTGTGTGTGGATGTTGGTGTGGTCTGTGTGTGGATGTTGGTGTGGTCTGTGTGTATGAGAGAGAGAGAGAGAGAGAGAGAGAGAGAGAGAGAGAGAGAGAGAGAGAGAGAGAGAAGGAAGGAGAGAGAAAGTGTTCGTGAAGAAAGAGTGAGGTCTTGCCTTCCAAGGAGAAAGCCCTGGACTTGAAGAAAAACTCCGAGAGATATTCCTTATTGAGCCTCACCTCTTATATATGCCTGACTGCTATTACCTTGCTGGCCATTGTCGCCGGAGCAAGATTGTCTGCTGCCCATTCATAGCTGCAGATGCTTGACAAAATGGGTGAGTTACCCCCATCCTGGCGGCCCCCTCGCCCTTCCTCCTGATCATCAGTACCTGCCTAGATTTATTTTTTGCCGGTATAGAAAAATATTTAGATTTTTTAGTAAAAGAAATAGTTTTGAAAAAATAATATCGAAATTTCTAGCTTGCGGTGAGATTAGCTTTTTTGGTTGATAATTGATTCCCAAATATTGCCCAAATGTGTCAATTATCAACCTATTGGTTTTCTAAACCATTTATACAAAGGTTTTTGGAATATCAGGTATCTAGTAAATAGATGACATGCTTGTTTTATTTCCCTAGGATGATGATGATAATAATAATAATAATAATAATAATAATAATAATATGGAGACCTGGGTTATGTGGCTGATCTTGCCTCAAATGGGAACACCTCGTGTGAGGAGGGAGAGGTCCTCAATATTGTCAACACAATGTGTTGTAGTGACGTGTGTGCCAGCACTGGCTTCCCAGTACTCCACACCTACTGGGTAATTAATTATTGCTCGAGACTAGGTGTTCCCAGATATATTAATCCTAGCAACCCTTCCAAACTGTGAGTCCCAGCAACCCCTCTAAACTGTGAGTCCCCATAACCCTTCCAAACTGTGAGTCCCAGCAACTCCTCTAAACTGTGAGTCCCCATAACCCTTCCAAACTGTGAGTGCCCGCAACCCTTCCAAACTGTGAGTCCCAGCAACCCCTCTAAACTGTGAGTCCCCACAACCCTTCCAAACTGTGAGTCCCCGCAACCCTTAGAAACTATGAGTCCCTGCTACCCTTCCAAACTGTGAGTCCCCACAACCCTTCCAAACTGTGAGTCCCCGCAACCCTTCTAAACTGTGAGTAACCACAACATTTCCAAACTGTGAGTCCCCACAACCCTTCCAAACTGTGAGTCCCCGCAACCCTTAGAAACTATGAGTCCCTGCTACCCTTCCAAACTGTGAGTCCCCACAACCCTTCCAAACTGTGAGTCCCCACAACCCTTCCAAACTATGAGTCCCTACAATCCTTCCAAACTATGAGTCCCCATAACCCTTCCAAACTGTGATTCCCAGCCACCCTTCCAAACTATGAGTCCCCGCCACCCTTCCAAACTATGAGTCCCAGCAACCCCCTTCCAAACAATGAGTCCCCGCAACCCTTCCAAACTATGAGTCCCCGCCACCCTTCCAAACTATGAGTCCCCACAACCCTTCCAAACTGTGAGTCCCCGCAATCCTTCCAAACTGTGAGTCACCGTAACCTTTCCAAACTGTGAGTCCCCGAAACCCTTCCAAACTGTGAGACCCCACAACCATTCTAAACTATGAGTCCCCTCAACCCTTCCAAACTATGAGTCCTCACAACCCTTCCAAATTATGAGTCCCCGCAACCCTTATAAACTATGAGTCCCCGCAACCCTTCCAAACTGTGAGTCCCCGCAACCCTTCCAAACTATGAGTCCCGGCAACCCTTCCAAACTATGAGCCCCCGCAACCCTTCCAAACTATGAGTCCCCGCAACCCTTCCAAACTATGAGTCCCCGCAACCCTTCCAAACTTAGTCCCCGCAACCCTTCCAAACTGTGAGTCCCCGCAACCCTTCCAAACTATGAGTCCCTGCAACCCTTCCAAACTGTGAGTCCCCACCCTTACAAACTGTGAGTCCTCGCAACCCTTCCAAACTGTGAGTCCCGCAACCCTTCCAAACTGTGAGTCCCACAACCCTTCCAAACTGTGTCCCTGCAACCCTTCCAAACTGTGAGTCCCGCAACCCTTCCAAACTGTGAGTCCCCCAACCCTTCCAAACTATGAGTCCCGCAACCCTTCCAAACTATGAGCCCCCGCAACCCTTCCAAACTGTGAGTCCCCGCAACCCTTCCAAACTTAGTCCCCGCAACCCTTCCAAACTGTGAGTCCCCGCAACCCTTCCAAACTATGAGTCTCCGCAACCCTTCCAAACTGTGAGTCCCCGCAACCCTTCCAAACTGTGAGTCCCCGCAACCCTTCCAAACTGTGAGTCCCCGCAACCCTTCCAAACTGTGTCCCTGCAACCCTTCCAAACTGTGAGTCCCCGCAACCCTTCCAAACTGTGAGTCCTCGCAACCCTTCCAAACTATGAGTCCCCGCAACCCTTCCAAATTGTGAGTCCCCAAAACCCTTCTAAACTGTGAGTCCCCGCAACCCTTCCAAACTGTGAGTCCCCGCAACCCTTCCAAACTGTGAGTCCCCCAACCTTTCCAAACTATGAGTCCCGCAACCCTTCCAAACTGTGAGTCCCGAAACCCTTCCAAACTGTGAGTCCCCGTAACCCTTCCAAACTATGAGTCCCCGCAACCCTTCCAAACTGTGAGTCCCTGCATCCCTTCCAAACTGTGAGTCCCCGCAACCCTTCCAAACTGTGAGTCCCCGCCACCCTTCCAAACTGTGAGTCCCCGCAACCCTTAGAAACTGTGAGTCCCGCAACCCTTCCAAACTGTGAGTCCCCGCAACCCTTCCAAATCTATGAGTCCCGCAACCCTTAGAAACTGTGAGTCCCCGCTACCCTTAGAAACTGTGAGTCCCCGCAACCCTTAGAAACTGTGAGTCCCCGCAACCCTTCCAAACTATAAGTCCTCGCAAACCTTCCAAACTGTGAGTCCCCGCAATTCTTCCAAACTGTGAGTCCCCGCAACCCTTCCAAACTGTGAGTAACCGCAACCCTTCCAAACTGTGAGTCCCCGCAACCCTTCCAAACTGTGAGTCTCCGCAACCCTTCCAAACTATGAGTCCCCGCAACTCTTCCAAACTGTGAGTCCCCGCAACCCTTCCAAACTGTGAGTCCCCGCAACCCTTCCAAACTATGATTCCCACAACCCTTCCAAACTGTGAGTCCCGCAACCCTTCCAAACTGTAAGTCCCCGCAACCCTTCCAAACTGTGAGTCTCCGCCACCCTTCCAAACTGTGAGTCCCCGCAACCCTTCCAAACTATAAGTCCCCGCAAACCTTCCAAACTGTGAGTCCCCGCAATTCTTCCAAACTGTGAGTCCCCGCAACCCTTCCAAACTGTGAGTAACCGCAACTCTTCCAAACTGTGAGTCCCCGCAACCCTTCCAAACTATGAGTCCCCGCAACCCTTCCAAACTGTGAGTCCCCGCAACCCTTACAAACTGTGAGTCCCCACAACCCTTCTAAACTGTGAGTCCCCACAACATTTCCAAACTGTGAGTCCCCGCAACCCTTCCAAACTATGAGTCCCCGCAACCCTTCCAAACTTAGTCCCCACAACCCTTCCAAACTATGAGTCCCTACAATCCTTCCAAACTATGAGTCCCCACAACCCTTCCAAACTGTGAGTCCCCGCAACCCTTAGAAACTATGAGTCCCTGCTACCCTTCCAAACTTAGTCCCCGCAACCCTTCCAAACTGTGAGTCCCCGCAACCCTTCCAAACTATGAGTCCCCGCAACCCTTCCAAACTGTGAGTCCCCGCAACCCTTACAAACTGTGAGTCCTCGCAACCCTTCCAAACTGTGAGTCCCCGCAACCCTTCCAAACTGTGAGTCCCCACAACCCTTCCAAACTGTGTCCCTGCAACCCTTCCAAACTGTGAGTCCCCGCAACCCTTCCAAACTGTGAGTCCCCGCAACCCTTCCAAACTATGAGTCCCCGCAACCCTTCCAAACTATGAGCCCCCGCAACCCTTCCAAACTGTGAGTCCCCGCAACCCTTCCAATTTTAGTCCCCGCAACTCTTCCAAACTGTGAGTCCCGCAACCCTTCCAAACTATGAGTCTCCGCAACCCTTCCAAACTGTGAGTCCCCGCAACCCTTCCAAACTGTGAGTCCCGCAACCCTTCCAAACTGTGAGTCCCCGCAACCCTTCCAAACAGTGTCCCTGCAACCCTTCCAAACTGTGAGTCCCCGCAACCCTTCCAAACTGTGAGTCCTCGCAACCCTTCCAAACTATGAGTCCCCGCAACCCTTCCAAATTGTGAGTCCCAAAACCCTTCCAAACTGTGAGTCCCCGCAACCCTTCCAAACTGTGAGTCCCCAACCCTTCCAAACTGTGAGTCCCCGCAACCTTTCCAAACTATGAGTCCCCGCAACCCTTCCAAACTGTGAGTCCCCGCAAAGCCCTTCCAAACTTGAGTCCCCGTAACCCTTAGAAACTGTGAGTCCCCGCAACCCTTCCAAACTGTGAGTCCCCGCAACCCTTCCAAACTGTGAGTCCCCGCAACCCTTCCAAACTGTGAGTCCCCGCAACCCTTCCAAACTGTGAGTCTCCGCAACCCTTCCAAACTGTGAGTCCCCGCAACCCTTCCAAACTGTGAGTCCCCGCAACCCTTCCAAACTGTGTGTCCCCGCCACCCTTCCAAACTGTGAGTCCCCGCAACCCTTAGAAACTGTGAGTCCCCGCCACCCTTCCAAACTGTGAGTCCCCGCAACCCTTAGAAACTGTGAGTCCCCGCAACCCTTCCAAACTGTGAGTCCCCACAACCCTTCCAAACTGTGAGTCCCCGCAATCCTTCCAAACTGTGAGTCCCCGCAACCCTTCCAAACTGTGAGTCCCCGCAACCCTTCCAAACTGTGAGTCCCCACAACCCTTCCAAACTGTGTCCCTGCAACCCTTCCAAACTGTGAGTCCCCGCAACCCTTCCAAACTGTGAGTCCCCGCAACCCTTCCAAACTATGAGTCCCCGCAACCCTTCCAAACTATGAGCCCCCGCAACCCTTCCAAACTGTGAGTCCCGCAACCCTTCCAATTTTAGTCCCCGCAACTCTTCCAAACTGTGAGTCCCGCAACTCTTCCAAACTATGAGTCTCCGCAACCCTTCCAAACTGTGAGTCCCCGCAACCCTTCCAAACTGTGAGTCCCCGCAACCCTTCCAAACTGTGAGTCCCCGCAACCCTTCCAAACAGTGTCCCTGCAACCCTTCCAAACTGTGAGTCCCCGCAACCCTTCCAAACTGTGAGTCCTCGCAACCCTTCCAAACTATGAGTCCCCGCAACCCTTCCAAATTGTGAGTCCCCAAACCCTTCCAAACTGTGAGTCCCGCAACCCTTCCAAACTGTGAGTCCCCGCAACCCTTCCAAACTGTGAGTCCCCGCAACCCTTCCAAACTATGAGTCCCCGCAACCCTTCCAAACTGTGAGTCCCCGCAACCCTTCCAAACTGTGAGTCCCCGTAACCCTTCCAAACTATGAGTCCCCGCAACCCTTCCAAACTGTGAGTCCCTGCAACCCTTCCAAACTGTGAGTCCCCGCAACCCTTCCAAACTGTGAGTCCCCGCCACCCTTCCAAACTGTGAGTCCCCGCAACCCTTAGAAACTGTGAGTCCCTGCAACCCTTCCAAACTGTGAGTCCCCGCAACCCTTCCAAATCTATGAGTCCCCGCAACCTTTAGAAACTGTGAGTCCCCGCAACCCTTAGAAACTGTGAGTCCCCGCAACCCTTAGAAACTGTGAGTCCCCGCAACCCTTCCAAACTATAAGTCCCCGCAAACCTTCCAAACTGTGAGTCCCCGCAATTCTTCCAAACTGTGAGTCCCCGCAACCCTTCCAAACTGTGAGTCCCCGCAACCCTTCCAAACTGTGAGTCCCCGCAACCCTTCCAAACTATGAGTCCCCGCAACCCTTAGAAACTGTGAGTCCCCGCAACCCTTCCAAACTGTGAGTCCCCGCAACCCTTCCAAACTGTGAGTCCCCGCAACCCTTCCAAACAGTGTCCTTGCAACCCTTCCAAACTGTGAGTCCCCGCAACCCTTCCAAACTGTGAGTCCTCGCAACCCTTCCAAACTATGAGTCCCCGCAACCCTTCCAAATTGTGAGTCCCCAAAACCCTTCCAAACTGTGAGTCCCCGCAACCCTTCCAAACTGTGAGTCCCCGCAACCCTTCCAAACTGTGAGTCCCCGCAACCTTTCCAAACTATGAGTCCCCGCAACCCTTCCAAACTGTGAGTCCCCGCAACCCTTCCAAACTGTGAGTCCCCGTAACCCTTCCAAACTATGAGTCCCCGCAACCCTTCCAAACTGTGAGTCCCTGCAACCCTTCCAAACTGTGAGTCCCCGCAACCCTTCCAAACTGTGAGTCCCCGCCACCCTTCCAAACTGTGAGTCCCCGCAACCCTTAGAAACTGTGAGTCCCCGCAACCCTTCCAAACTGTGAGTCCCCGCAACCCTTCCAAATCTATGAGTCCCCGCAACCTTTAGAAACTGTGAGTCCCCGCAACCCTTAGAAACTGTGAGTCCCCGCAACCCTTAGAAACTGTGAGTCCCCGCAACCCTTCCAAACTATAAGTCCCCGCAAACCTTCCAAACTGTGAGTCCCCGCAATTCTTCCAAACTGTGAGTCCCCGCAACCCTTCCAAACTGTGAGTCCCCGCAACCCTTCCAAACTATGAGTCCCCGCAACCCTTAGAAACTGTGAGTCTCCGCCACCCTTCCAAACTGTGAGTCCCCGCAACCCTTCCAAACTATGAGTCCCCGCAACCCTTAGAAACTGTGAGTCCCCGCAACCCTTCTAAACTATGAGTCCCCGCAACCCTTCCAAACAGTGAGTCCCCACAACCCTTCCAAACTGTGAGTCCCCGCAATCCTTCCAAACTGTGAGTCCCCGCAACCCTTCCAAACTGTGAGTCCCCGCAACCCTTCCAAACTGTGAGTCCCCGCCACCTTTCCAAACTGTGAGTCCCCGCCACCTTTCCAAACTGTGAGTCCCCGCCACCTTTCCAAACTGTGAGTCCCCGCTACCCTTCGAAACTGTGAGTCCCCGCCACCCTTCCAAACTGTGAGTCCCCGCCACCCTTCCAAACTGTGAGTCCCCGCCACCCTTCCAAACTGTGAGTCCCCGCCACCCTTCCAAACTGTGAGTCCCCGCTACCCTTCCAAACTATGAGTCCCCGCCACCCTTCCAAACTATGAGTCCCCACAACCCTTCCAAACTGTGAGTCCCCGCCACCCTTCCAAACTGTGAGTCCCCGCTACCCTTCCAAACTATGAGTCCCCGCCACCCTTCCAAACTATGAGTCCCCACAACCCTTCCAAACTGTGAGTCCCCGCAACCCTTCCAAACATGACCGTGTTCGTGCACTCACTATCACCTTCGTCAAATTCGTTGCTTTTAAGAATTACTTTCCTTTATATTTGTTGTTGTTTCTGGTTTAGATCTTCGGAGAGCTGCAGGTTATGTGCACAAGTCTTCGTGTAAACCCAATGTATTTAATGCCAGTAACGAAGAGTTTAAACCCTAAAACAAGGGCGCCTGAAAACTATCAGCGTGTATATACTGGGATACAATATCTCTCAGTGTATAGAAAGCCATCCTGGACGGGGTTTCAGACAAAATTCTTACTCTCAGCATATATATATACCGATAGATATATATCTCTTTAACCCACACTAGTGTAGCTCTTGACACACATACATCAGCGCACTCTCAGTTCTGCCCACGAAGTACTATATTCTTCAAGGCAAACTTCCTTGCTTGAATATTTCATGAGATTGCGAGTGCCTCTGAGGAAGTGGTGGCGGCGGCGGCGGGAAGAACTGCTTCATCCCGCTGACTCTCACCAACGTATTAAAAAACTTTAACAAAGTTTTTCTTATCATATCCAACTTGATTTTTATAGCTACGAAGAGTTGGTTTCTTGGCCGGCTGACTTGATGATTGATGGCCGGCTGACTTGATGATTGATGGCCGGCTGACTTGATGACTGATGGCCGGCTGACTTGATGATTGATGGCCGGCTGACTTGATGACTGATGGCCGGCTGACTTGATGACTGATGGCCGGCTGACTTGATGACTGATGGCCGGCTGACTGACTCACTGACTGATTTGATGACTGATGGCCGGTTCACTGACTGATTTGATGACTGATGGAAGGCTGACTGACTGATTTGATGACTGATGGAAGGCTGACTGACTTGATGGCCGGTTGACTGACTCACCGACTGATGGCGGGCTGACTTGAAGACTGATGGCCGGCTGACTGACTCACTGACTGCTATACTAGTTTCTGAAAGAGACGAGTAATGTTTTTGTTTCTTCTTGCTCAGGTTAATGTACTGGCTATGAGTTGGTAACTAAGGTATACTACCACCATCCTAGCCTTACCAGAGGTATACTACCACCATCCTAGCCTTACCAGAGGTATACTACCACCATCCTAGCCTTACCAGAGGTATACTACCACCATCCTAGCCTTACCAGAGGTATACTACCACCATCCTAGCCTTACCAGAGGTATACTACCACCATCCTAGCCTTATCAGAGGTATACTACCACCATCCTAATCTTACCAGAGGGTATACTACCACCATCCTAATCTTACCAGAGGGTATACTACCACCATCCTAGTCTTACCAGAGGGTATACTACCACCATCCTAGTCTTACCAGAGGGTATACTACCAGCATCCTAGTCTTACCAGAGGGTATACTACCAGCATCCTAGTCTTACCAGAGGTATACTACCAGCATCCTAGTCTTACCAGAGGTATACTACCACCATCCTAGTCTTACTAGAGGTATATTACCACCATCCTAGTCTTACCAGAGGGTATACTACCACCATCCTAGTCTTACCAGAGGGTATACTACCACCATCCTAGTCTTACCAGAGGGTATACTACCAGCATCCTAGTCTTACCAGAGGTATACTACCAGCATCCTAGTCTTACCAGAGGGTATACTACCAGCTTCCTAGTCTTACCAGAGGTATACTACCAGCATCCTAGCCTTACCAGAGGTATACTACCACCATCCTAGTCTTACTAGAGGTATATTACCACCATCCTAGTCTTACCAGAGGGTATACTACCGTCATCCTAGCCTTACCAGAGGTATACTACCAGCATCCTAGTCTTACCAGAAGTATATTACCACCAACCTAGCCTTACCAGAGGGTATACTACCACCATCCTAGTCTTACTAGAGGTATACTACCACCATCCTAGCCTTACCAGAGGGTATACTACCGTCATCCTAGCCTTACCAGAGGGTATACTACCGTCATCCTAGTCTTACCAGAGTGTATACTACCACCATCCTAGTCTTACCAGAGGGTATACTACCGCCATCCTAGCCTTACCAGAGGTATACTACCAGCATCCTAGTCTTACCAGAAGTATATTACCACCAACCTAGCCTTACCAGAGGTATACTACCACCATCCTAGTCTTACTAGAGGTATACTACCAATATCCTAGTCTTACCAGAGGGTATACTACCACCATCCTAGTCTTACTAGAGGTATATTACCACCATCCTAGTCTTACCAGAGTGTATACTACCACCATCCTAGTCTTACCAGAGGGTATACTACCGCCATCCTAGCCTTACCAGAGGTATACTACCACCATCCTAGTCTTACTAGAGGTATACTACCGCCATCCTAGTCTTAGCAGAGGGTATACTACCACCATCCTAGCCTTACCAGAGGTATACTACCACCATCCTAGTTTTACTAGAGGTATATTACCACCATCCTAGTCTTAGCAGAGGGTATACTACCACCATCCTAGTCTTACTAGAGGTATATTACCACCATCCTAGTCTTAGCAGAGTGTATACTACCACCATCCTAGTCTTACCAGAGGGTATACTACCACCATACTTGTCTTACTAGAGGTATACTACCACCATACTTGTCTTACTAGAGGTATACTACCACCATCCTAGTCTTACCAGAGGGTATACTACCACCATCCTAGTCTTACCAGAGGGTATACTACCACTATCCTAGTCTTACCAGAGGTATACTACCAGCATCATAGTCTTACTAGAGGTATACTACCACCAACCTAGCCTTACCAGAGGTATACTACCACTATCCTAGTGTTACTAGAGGTATACTACCACCATCCTAGTCTTACCAGAGGGTATACTACCACCATCCTAGTCTTACCAGAGGGTATACTACCACCATCCTAGTCTTACCAGAGGGTATACTACCACCATCCTAGTCTTACCAGAGGGTATACTACTACCATCCTAGTCTTACCAGAGGTATACTACCACCATCCTAGTCTTACTAGAGGTATACTACCACCATCCTAGTTGTACCAGAGGGTATACTACCACCATCCTAGTCTTACCAGAGGGTATACTACCGCCATCCTAGCCTTACCAGAGGTATACTACCAGCATCCTAGTCTTACCAGAGGGTATACTACCACCATCCTAGTCTTACCAGAGGGTATACTACCGCCATCCTAGCCTTACCAGAGGTATACTACCAGCATCCTAGTCTTACCAGAGGGTATACTACCAGCATCCTAGTCTTACCAGAGGTATACTACCACCATCCTAGTCTTACCAGAGGGTATACTACCGCCATCCTAGCCTTACCAGAGGTATACTACCAGCATCCTAGTCTTACCAGAGGGTATACTACCAGCATCCTAGTCTTACCAGAGGGTATACTACCAGCATCCTAGTCTTACCAGAGGGTATACTACCAGCATCCTAGTCTTACCAGAGGGTATACTACCAGCATCCTAGTCTTACCAGAGGGTATACTACCACCATCCTAGTCTTACCAGAGGGTATACTACCACTATCCTAGTCTTACCAGAGGTATACTACCACCATCCTAGCTTCCCCAGGACGCGGCCCAAAACAGGAAACTAACACCCGTGCACCTATTTGCTGTTAGGTGAACAACGGCAGTAGGTGGAAGGAGACTTGACTCTACATCTTGCCTTTACCGGGAATCGAATCTGGGTCCCTTCTCTTGTAAGTTGAGCTCAGGATTCCCCCACTTTCCCTCCTCTTCCCTCCCTCCGTCCCTCCATCCCTCCACTCCCTCCCTACACGCAGGGTGACGCGCTGATGAATCATGCAGTACGTACAGGGCAGGAATGGACGACGTCTACGCAACGATGAAGCAAGTACACGGACTTCCGGTCCGTGGAATTCAGTCCTTTCCTTTTTCCTCTCTTTCGTTGCGTCCTTGTCTCACCGTCCATGGGAGTCGCAATAGTGTCTGGCGTCCGTGGGAGTGCCAGTAGTGCCTGGCGTTCTTGGCAGTGCCTGGCGTCCGTGACAGTGCCGGTAGTGTCTGGCATCCATGGGAGTGCCAGTAATACCTTGCGTCCGTGGGAGTTTCTGGCATCCGTGGGAGTGCCAGGCGTCCGTGGGAGTGCGTGGCATCCGTGGGACTGCCTGGCATCCGTGGGGGTGCCTGGCGTCCGTGAGAGTGCCAGTAGTGCCTGGCGTCCGTGAGAGTACCAGAAGTAACTGGCGTCCGTGGGAGTACCAGTAGTAACGCGTCCACGGGAGTCCATGGCGTACGTGGGAGTGACTGGCGTCCGTGGAGTGCCTGGCGTCCCTGGGAGGGCCTGGCGTCATCTTCCAGGACTGGGATCAATATTACTGCTTGTGGCGACCAGATCAACAAGGGCATAAGTCTCGTCCAGGGCCGCGTCAGACGCTAAAGAGGGAATTTCGGCCCTGATATGGTCGTTAGAGTGAATTCTGGCCCTGATATGGTCGTTAGAGTGAATTCTGGCCATGATATGATCCTTAGAGTAAATTCTTGCTCTGATTTGGTCGTCAGGGTGAATTCTGGCCCTGATATAGTCGTTAGAGTAAATTCTGGCCCTCATATGGTCGTTAGAGTAACTTCTGGCCATGATATGGTCGTTTGAGTGAATTCTGGCCCTGACATGGTCGTTAGAGTAAATTCTGACCCTGATATGGTCGTTAGAGTAAATTCTGGCCCTGATATGGTCGTTAGAGTGAATTCTAGCTCTGACATGGTCGTTAGAGTAAATTCTGGCCCTGATACGGTCGTTAGAGTAAATTCTGGCCCTGATATGGTCATTACAGTAAATTCTACTACTACTTCTACTACTGCCACTACTATTACTGTTGTTACTACTACTACTACTACTATACTGCTGCTATTAGTGCCATTATTACTACTTCTATACTACTATTGTTACTGTTTCTACTGTGACTACAACTGTTATCACTTCTAATACTAATCTTTCTACATCTGTTGCTACAGCTACTATTTTTATTACTTCCGCTACTGTTAATACTACTATTATCAATAATAATAATAATAAAATTAATAATAATAATTTTTTTAATAGACTAATCTTTAAAAGCAAAGATTTTTAAAGCACAGGTCATCATTGAAGTAAGAAAAATCTTTGAAGTGGACCAGGAGCTGTAGACTGCTACCTGAAAACTGTTAGTCAAGACAATAGTAACTTGCCGCTGGTTAAAACAACACACTGACTCTTCATACTTCAACTCTCCCCACAGCTTAGTTGATCAGTCCCTGATCCACCGGGAGGCCTGGTCATGGTCCGGGCCGCGGGGGGCGGTGACCCCTGGAACACCCTCCAGGTATACCACCACGACCACCCATGCCAGACGTACACACTATCACACACACACACGGTGTGGCAGACAGGTATGGTCGTCAGTTACCTTCCCTCAACACTACCAACATGAAGGCAGATGACATTTGTATCGGGTAATCAATGAGTACATGTCTCTCATCCTAAATTATTCTGCGCTCTCTCTCTCTCTCTCTCTCTCTCTCTCTCTCTCTCTCTCTCTCTCTACATGGTGGGAGTATGTTTGAGTATCATGGATCCGAGCAGTGTCTAGAGATCTAGTTTAGACCTTGTAGTCCAGACTACACCAGACCTGGTAGTCCAGACTACACCAGACCTGGTAGTCCAGACTACACCAGACCTGGTAGTCCAGACCACACCAGACCTGGTAGTCCAGACTACACCAGACCTGGTAGTCCAGATTACAACAGACCTGGTAGTCCAGACTACACCAGACCTGGTATTCCAGACCACACCAGACCTGGTAGCCCAGACTACACCAGACCTGGTAGTCCAGACTACACCAGACCTGGTAGTCCAGACCATACCAGACCTGGTAGTCCAGACCACACCAGACCTGTTAGTCCAGACTACACCAGACCTGGCAGTGCAGACTACACCAGACCTGGTAGACCTCCAGACTACAACAGACCTGGTAGTCCAGACCACACCAGACCTGGTAATCCAGACTACACCAGACCTGGCAGTCCAGACTACAACAGACCTGGTAGTCCAGACCACACCAGACCTGGTAGTCCAGACTACACCAGACCTGGTAGTCCAGACCACGCCAGATATTAGGAATACAGGTATAGAGTATTGGCCTGCACACCTGGCCGTAGCACAATAACCAATTAGGAACAATAAAAAAAGCAGCACAGAGAATAAATGACTGTATTTCCTTCACCAAAATAAGCTGATATTTACAGTGTATATATGGTTCTAATAGCCAGGACAAGGCATCCTCCATGGGTCGTGTGCCACCATGGCACACGACCAGTGGCGGCTCGTAGCTAACATTAGTGGAGGTGATGCTTCAGAAATTTTTTGCCATTGTTTTAATATTGTGTAAAACGAAACAAACATACAAAAAGAAAATGTATACATACGCTTGATAAAATCCTTAACAAGAAAATATTTTTTTACTTACCATACAAGGATTTCTGTAATTTGTTCATGTACTTAGGGATGGCTACTGAGATTAGGCTTAAGGATTATGTAATGTACAAGTATAAAGAAAGAATTAAAGAGAAAAAAGACTCATTGTATTGAATGTTATCGATAATATCGAGTGAAAATAGTGGGTGGAGCAGTTCCACCACTGGTCACACGACCTTAGAGCGAGACAGAAGACAATAGGGCTATCGTAGGTTCAAGATACTTGCGGACGGAAGCAAGTGTCCCCTAAAAAAAAACCTTATGGCCAGATTAACTCCATAAGGAGGAAAAGAACTTACTACCCTTGTTGTCCCTAACTTATCCTAACAATTACAGTCTGGAGAGGGCGTCGGCCAGCACATTATCTTTGCCGGCTATATGGCGTATGGTGAGGATTTAAGGTTGCAACCGTAATGCCCATCGCATCAGTCTTGTGTTCGTGGTCTTCATTAAGCTGAGACACGTCAGAGGATTGTGGTCACTGAAGACGGTGACCACATGGGTTGAGCTTCTGACGAAGATGTAAGAATGCTCCAGCGCAAATACCAGGGTCAGGGCCTCTTTCTCTATTGTAGAATAGGCCCATTGATAGGCTTGGTATTTGGCTGAGTAGTAAACCACAGGATGAAGATCACCCTCTCCAATAGCTTGGAGTTACACTGCCCCAATGCCCAAATCGCAAACATCAACCTGTATTACAAACGATTTTGAAAAATCGGGAGAATTAAGAATGGGAGCAGCGCATAGGAGACGTTTAACACGGTTAAACACCTCTTGACAAGTTGGGGGTCCAGCAAAATTGATTCTAGTGACTGGTAAGTGAGGTTAAGGGGGCTACCACATCTGCAAGGTTCTTGCAAAAACGTCTGTAGAAACGTATCATTCTCAAGAACCTTTGCAAAAACGTCTTATTCTGAAGAACGGGATAATTTTTAATTGCCAGTACTGTGGCAAATTGAGGTGCTACTTTGCCACTACCTAGTTCATGAACTAAGAAAGTAATAATACATTGGACAAAAGAGGATTTACTCAGGTTTATAGTGAGGTGAAAGGTTCTGAACCTCTCAAAGAGGGATTCAAGACTGGACACATGTTGATCCCACTATATCGTCCAGATAAGCTGCCGTGCCTCGAAGTCTTTAATAGCTTGATGGATCAATTTTTGGAATGTGACAGACGAGTTCCGCATTTCGAATGGGTCACAGTATATTGATAATGACCTGGAATTACGAAGGCAGAAATCTCCTTCGCTTTATCTGTTAAAGGTACTTGGTAGTAACCTTTGAGGAAGCTTATCCCCTTCCACGTCCAAACGTGGAAGGGGATAAGCTTCCTGTACTGTGACCTCATTCACCTTACTGTAGTCATTACACATCTAGAATCCTCCATCAGGCTTCTTAACAAGCCCACGGGCTGGGCGATTCCTCTACCAATTCAGGTTTTAACAAACGCAACTTCCTGCTGAAGTAGCCTGTTTTTCAGGATAATCTCTGTAGGGAGAGAGTTTAATAGGTGTAGCAGTTCCTACGTCCACATTGTGATAAAGTTACACTATAAATCTGAAAATATGTCGGGATAGGTTTGCAGAAGAGTAATTAATGATTTTACATGGTCTTCTGTAGGTCCGGACATTATGGGGCGAGGATCCTGGAGGATGGCAGAGTTAGGGAGCCTGATTTGAACCTCCAGAATTGTATACAGGGAATCAGGGTCGTCCACAAGATCAGGGACACAGAAGAAAGTCATTATTGGGACTTTAGGTGATTCAAAGAATAGTTTAATTTGATTAATGCTGTAAACTTTACCCTCAATGGGTTTATCAGGTGCTACCACGTAGTTTACATCGGAATTTTTCATTGGCCCCATAAAACTTGCTTTCAGTTTGTGACCAGACACAGGCTCCTGGACCAACACCTTGTCTCCAGGGTTAAAGGAGCGAAATTTAGCAGTTTTGTCATACCTCTGTTTCACGTAGTTTTAAGCAGATTTTAAGTTAGCCTTACTAAACCAGCTGACGGGCCATGTGCAGTCTCGATGAAGGATCGTAGAGTGTTTTGGAGGCGTCTTCTCCCAGCCATCCTTCCTTGAACACGCGTAGAGAGCCTCTCACATTGTGCCTAAAAACTAGCTCAAAAGGACTGCCTAGTTGATCCGTGCACAGTTTCTCACATTGTGAACAGCAACAGAGGAAGTGACTCATTCCAGTCTGTAGCAAAATGCATGCAATATATACTCATCATAGTTTTTAGGGTTTGGTGAAACCTTTCCAAGGCGTCTTGGAACTGAGGATGATAGGCTGTGGACAGTTTTTGACTAATTTCTAGCCTAAAATTTATCTGAATGATTTTGCTGTTAAATTAGTGCCCTGGCCACTCTGGACAGATTGGGGAATGCCAAAGTGGGAAATAAACTTAATGAAGGCTTTATGAATGGCCTTGGTGTTTATACTACGCATAAGAACTGCCACGGGACACCAAAATGGTAAACATATATTGGTTACCAGACTTGGCTTTTGGTAATGGTCCCACACAGTCTATAATTAAGTCCACAAATGGCTCTCCATCCGCGGTTATGGAATGAAGTGGTGCAGGTCTAATATAGGCCTACCCACTTGCTGACACAACAGGGACGGATGTAACCCCACACATCTCTTCTTATACCTGGCCGATAAAAATGTTTTAGGACCCCCCCCCCCAAATGTCCTCCTAAGGAAGAATTGTGAGCTATTTTTCAGAACCTGAGTTCTGAAATTCTTGGGAACTGCCAGTCTATGTGGTATTAAGGTTCACTCTACCTCCTTACCAGTACCTGGACAAAGTAAAAAATTATTTTTAATTTCATATTTAACCGGGTGATTTGAGTTAGACTCACCCATGGCAGCTTTAAAAGCTAGTCCCATTTTTGCTCTTCCAGAAAGGACAGTCCCTCGGGCATGGAAACAGAAATATATGGCAATCCTGTGACCTTGTTTTCCTCGTAAATGAAATTGTTGAGCCCAAGATCACAGTCCTCCAAGGTTAGGTCAGCTTTCTTTGTAGACATTTCTTTGGACACTGCCTGAGTTATGGCAAACATCGGAGAAGAGGTTTTGATGGTTACTATGGTCTCAGGACAGCATCTAGAATTTAGAATATTATTGACAAGCAATTATACAGCCTCTTTCATGGGGAATCCCCCAGACAGACTTACGGTTAAATACCCAGTGTAATACAGACTTCTTATAAATATCCTATGCAAAGGGACAGTAAACATAGCTCCTCGTAAGTTTCTAATAATAATGAGAAGTTTAATGAGGATTCCTCAGAAATTGGAAGTACTCCCTCTTGTAAGAGGGAGCAATAAGCCCCGGTATCCCTGAAGATGGATACCCAATTGGGACTATCATGCTTCTTAAGAAAGACTTGGCTGTGACTGTAAAATAGTGCCATATAGGCATCTATTTACTGTTTATTTACTCCAGCGGGAAGGATAACTATTTCCCCTAATGGCAGTGGCTGGTCAACTTACCACTAGCCGTCGAATTAGCTAATTTACGGCAAGTAGCCTCTATGTGACCAGGGTTACGCCAGTAATAACACGTCATGGTTTGGGATTCTTGTATCTTGCCCCGTGCTGAGTTTGGGGCAGATGTCGAGGTTCAACATACCCACTTGGGGCAGATGTCGAGGTTCACCATACCCACTTAGGGCAGATGTCGTGGTTCACCATACCCACTAAAATTAGTGACACCAGTGGCTTTGTACCACTTGGTAAATGTTTTAGATTGGCCACGAACAAAGTCCACACAGGACTGACCCGACTGACACTTGCTCAGTTTAAATTCTCGCCTGTGTTTGGCGGGAATACACTGATATGCTCCGAGTACAACTGCTTTCACGGGAATACACTGATATGCTCCGAGTACAACTGCTTTCACGGGAATACACTGATATGCTCCGAGTACAACTGCTTTCACGGGAATACACTGATATGCTCCGAGTACAACTGCTTTCACGGGAATACACTGATATGCTCCGAGTACAACTGCTTTCACGGGAATACACTGATATGCTCCGAGTACAACTGCTTTCACGGGAATACACTGATATGCTCCGAGTACAACTGCTTTCACGGGTATACACTGATATGCTCCGAGTACAACAGCTTTCACAACGTCGTAATTAGTGAACTCGTCATCACCCAAAATTATTATTATAATAAAAGAGAAGCGCTAAACCTACAAGGGTCATACAGCTTCATCACCCAAAAGAGCTGTAAACTGAGCTTTGCCGTATAATGTTGTATGAACAAGTGCTGCCTGATGCTCAGATGGCCATCGCAAACCTTGAGCATCATTATTAAAAGACTCAACAAATTGTCGAAACTCAGAATCAGAAAACCGAGACACTAGCGACACAGGTTTCTGAACACTGAAACTGTGAACCACAGTATGCTGAAACTGTGGACCACAGTATACTGAAACTGTGAACCACAGTATGCTGAAACTGTGAACCACAGTATGCTGTAACTGCCTCCTCTCCTTCTCTCTCTGTCAAGCTCCTCAGGTAATGCTCGTTGCTTCGTGGGCGTCTCAAGGCTGAGTTTAGCCAACTCTGAGTACTAACGAAGGTGACTCCACCTGAGACAATCCCGACTCACCACCCGTTTCCCCAAATGGCTCTTGATTGGGTTGCTCAGGAGTTTATCCTCCTGCATTCTAAAGGAACCGAAGCAGGGATCGGCGATTAATACTCCCGTAGCAGCAGAAACCTCTGTTTGGTACACCATGTTACTAGGGTCGCCCTTTAATTTGTTGTGTATACACTCATGAACAGTACAACAATTAGAGTTCGTTGACACTCTACACCATTAGAACGAACAATTCACCCGTAGCGCTGTACAGTTAGTCTGGGCAAGTTTTGCAGGGTATATTCAGTCACCAATCGCCTAACACGTGTCGGTGGCATAAAACACTATAACAAACGCTGATTGCAATACGTTCTACGCAACACGAAGCAATAGCACAGAACGACTTCTCAGGTTGCAACGCAATACTGAAGACAGGCTCCTGGAGACAATGCGGAGACACAAAATTCTGTTCAGGCTCCCACATTAGGAATACAGGTGTAGCCTATTGGCCTGCACACCTGGCCATAGCACAATAGCCAATTAGGAATGAGCAAAAAGGCGAAAGAGAGAATAAATTATTGTATTTCCTTCACCAAAATAAGTTGCTGTTCACAGTGTATGTAGCCTATGTACAGTATTTACAGCTGTGTACAATGAGGCAAAAATACAAGCACAAGACACGGTAAGAACCGTAGCGACCAGCAGTGAAGGTAAGTCTGCCAAAGCTGCTTCACGAGCGTCCCACATCGCTTCACGGGTTGAACCAAGGTACTGGCATAAAGACGGGACTCTTGATCGTTAAACCCTTAGCACCTGGTTTGCTGGTTGGGAGGCAGCCTATATGGGTGTGTGATATACGCCGAATATAATGTAACATACTCGTAGCATGCCACACTAGTCCTGATAGTCCAGGTCACACCTGACCTGGTAGTCCAGACTAGCTACAGGCTTAAATACCACGCGTGATAAACTGCCTTTGTTCAAACCACCAAAAAAATGGCATTAAAAAGATTGTGGTTATATGAGAGTTATGAGAGATTCTCTCTCTCTCTCTCTCTCTCTCTCTCTCTCTCTCTCTCTCTCTCTCTTTAACTCTACTCTTCGGCATCTTTCTGTATATCCCTTGGATTCCATTGGAACCTCCTTGGTATCCCTCGGAAACCTTTGATAGTCTTTAGAACCTCTCAAGCCACTTGCAATGTTCTGGAACCCCTCGGAACTCCCTGGAACCCCTCGGAACTCCCTGGAACCCCTCGGAACCCTCTGGAACCCTTTGCAACCCCTCGGAAACCCCCTGGAACCCCTCGGAATCATGTCAGAATTTCGTGGAATCCCTCGACCGCAGAAATGGTGCTTTACTACCTTCCCCTCTCTCTCTCTCTGTCTTCCTCTCAGTCTTCTCCATCTTCCCCTCACCTCCCCTTTATCCTCCACCCCTCCCTCACACCTTCTCTACCCCTCCCTCACTCCCTCCAGAGCCATTAAGAACGACTTGGGTTATCAAACCGCTTCCTCCCTTGTCTCTTCTCTCCCTACCTTTCCTCCTCCCTTGTCTCTTCTCTCCCTACCTTTCCTCCTCCCTTGCTTCCTCCTCTCACATCTCTTTTGCCTTGTTTCCACTCTCTCTCCCCTTTCCTACATTTGCTTTTCCCCTGTTTCCTCTCTCCCTTCCTACCTGTCCTCCCCTGTTTCTCCCCCTAACACCTACTCTCCTTTATTTCCCTTAACTCTCTCTCTCTCTCGCTCTCTGTCTCTCTCCCTGTCCATCTCCCTTCTTTCCTCCCCTCACACACTCAAGGCCACTCTTTCTACCTCTTCCACAACACCCCTTCACCCTCCCTCCTTCATATCTCCTCCACTCTTTCAATCCCTTCCAACCTTTCTTCTATCCCTTTCACTTCTACTACCCTTTCCATCCACTCTGTGTTGTTTCAACTCATCCAGTTGTTTCAACTCATCCAGTTGTTTCAACTCATCCAGTTGATTCAACTCATCCAGTTGATTCAACTCATCCAGTTGTTTCATTACTCGGTAGGGTGTTTAATCTCCCCCAAAAAAAAAAAAGATTGTCACCCATCTCACTTCAGCTGTTCCATTACGTTATGCTGTGACCACTGCGTACTATTGTAACCACTATGTACCATTGTAACAACTATGTACCATTGTAACCACTATGTACCATTGTAACCACTATGTACCGTTGTAACCACTATGTACCATTGTAACCACTATGTACCATTGTAACCACTATGTACCATTTTAACCACAATGTACCATTGTAACCACTATGTACCATTGTAACCACTATGTACCGTTGTAACCACTATGTACCATTGTAACCACTATGTACCATTGTAACCACTATGTACCATTGTAACCACTATGTACCGTTGTAACTACTATGTACCATTGTAACCACTATGTACCATTGTAACCACTATGTACCATTGTAACAACTATGTACCATTGTAACCACTAGGTACCATTATAACCACTATGTACCATTGTAACCACTATGTACCTTTGTAACCACTATGTACCATTGTAACCACTATGTACCATTGTAACCACTATGTACCGTTGTAACCACTATGTACCGTTGAAACCACTATGTACCGTTGTAACCACTATATACTGTTGTAACCACTATGTACCGTTGTAACCACTATGTACCGTTGAAACCACTATGTACCGTTGCAACCACTATGTACCGTTGAAACCACTATGTACATTGTAACCAATGTGTACATTATAACCACTATGTACATTATAACCACTATGTACATTTAATCACCATGTACATTGTAACCACTATGTACATTATAACCACTATGTACATTATAACCACTATGTACATTTAATCACTATGTACATTGTAACCACCATGTACATTATAACCACTATGTACATTATAACCACTATGTACATTATAACCACTATGTACATTTAATCACTATGTACATTGTAACCACTATGTACATTATAACCACTATGTACATTATAACCACTATGTACATTATAACCACTATGTACATTATAACCACTATGTACATTATAACCACTATGTACATTATAACCACTATGTACATTATAACCACTATGTATATTATAACCACTATGTACATTATAATCACTATATACATTGTAACCACTATGTACATTATAACCGCTATGTACATTATAACCACTATGTACATTATAACCACTATGTACATTATAACCACTGTACATTATAACCACTATATACATTGTAACCACTATGTACATTATAACCGCTATGTACATTATAACCACTATGTACATTATAACCACTATGTACATTATAACCACTATACATTATAACCACTATATACATTATAACCGCTATGTACATTATAACCACTATGTACATTATAACTACTATGTACATTATAACCACTATGTACATTATAACCACTATGTACATTGCAACCACTCTGTACATTATAACCATTATGTACATTGTAACCACTATGCACATTGTAACCACTGTGTACCGTTGTAACCACTATGTACATTGTAACCACTATGTACATTGTAACCACTGTGTACCGTTGTAACCACTGTGTACCGTTGTAACCACTGTGTACCGTTGTAACCACTGTGTACCGTTGTAACCACTGTGTACCGTTGTAACCTCTATGTACCGTTGTAACCACTGTGTACCGTTGTAACCACTGTGTACCGTTGTAACCACTGTGTACCGTTGTAACCACTATGTACCGTTGTAACCACTGTGTACCGTTGTAACCTCTATGTACCGTTGTAACCACTGTGTACCGTTGTAACCACTGTGTACCGTTGTAACCACTGTGTACCGTTGTAACTTCTATGTACCGTTGTAACCACTGTGTACCGTTGTAACTTCTATGTACCGTTGTAACCACTGTGTACCGGTGTAACCTCTATGTACCGTTGTAACTTCTATGTACCGTTGTAACCTCTATGTACCGTTGTAACCACTGTGTACCGTTGTAACCACTGTGTACCGTTGTAACCACTGTGTACCGTTGTAACCACTGTGTACCGTTGTAACCACTGTGTACCGTTGTAACCACTGTGTACCGTTGTAACCACTATGTACCGTTGTAACCACTGTGTACCGGTGTAACCTCTATGTACCGTTGTAACCTCTATGTACCGTTGTAACCTCTATGTACCGTTGTAGCCTCTATGTACCGTTGTAACCACTATGTACCGTTGTAACCACTATGTACCGTTGTAACCACTATGTACCGTTGTAACCTCTATGTACCGTTGTAACCTCTATGTACCGTTGTAACCTCTATGTACCGTTGCTCTGGTTTGTGTTATTCTTGTCTTGTTTGTTTACATTCTTGTCTGTGTTTATATTCACATCATTCTTATCTATTTACATTCTTAGTGATGTATTGGCCAGTCTCATTTATCTTCGCACCTTTAGCATTTCTCATCTACTTTTCTTCCTCTTTCTCTCCAACTGATCTTTCTTCTCCCTTACCTCCTTCCCTCCCTCCCTTCCTCTTTTCTCCCTCTCTCCCTCTATTTCTCCATATTCCCTCCTCTCCCTCCCTCCGTCAAGCCAGACCTTTCCGTTCATCTGATTCTCCCTCTTTCCCTCTCTCTCTCTCTCTCTCTCTCTCTCTCTCTCTCTCTCTCTCTCTCTCTTCTTTCTTCTCTCTTTCAATCTTCTATTTTCATCCCTGTCTACTATTCTTCCTCCCCTCATTTAATTTCCTCCCTCTTTTTCTTACTCTTTTTAACTCTCCCTCTTCCCTACTGCTTCTCTCTCTCTCTCTCTTTCTCTGTATATATACGTATATATATATATATATATATATATATATATATATATATATATATATATATATATATATATATATATATATATATATATATATATATATCTTTCTTTCAACACGTCGGCCATTTCCACCGAAGGGTGGCTATTATATATATATATATATATATATATATATATATATATATATATATATATATATATATATATATATATATATATATATATATATATATTATTATTATACACATCGGCCGTTTCCCACCATGGTAGGGTGGCCCAAAAAAAGAAAAACTTTCACCATCATTCACTCCATCACTGTCTTGCCAGAGGCGCGCTTACAGGTTAGGTTAGGTAAGGTTCGTCAGGAAACAGGACAAGTGTTTCCTGACGCGGGTCTTAGTCCATTCGCTCCTATCTAACACGCTCACGAATGCTTGCTGGAAGTCCAAGCCCTGGCACACAAAACCTCCTTTACCCCCTCCCTCCAACCTTTCCCAGGACGACCCCTACGCCGCCTTCCCCCCACTACAGATTTATACACTCTCGAAGTCATTCTTTTTTGTTCCATCCTCTCTACATGTCCAAACCACCTCAACAACCCCTCCTCAGCTCTTTGGATAATAGTTTTGGTAATCCCGCACCTCCTCCTAATTTCCAAACTACGTATTCTCTGCATTATATTCACACCACACATTGACCTCAGACATGACATCTCCACTGCCTCCAGCCTTCTCCTCGTTGCAACATTCATCACCCATGCTTCACACCCATATAAGTGCGTTGGTATAACTATACTTTCATACGTTCCCCTTTTTGCTTCCATGGACAAAGTTGTTTGTCTCCACAGACTCCTAAGTGCACCACACACCTTTTTCCCCTCGTCAATTCTATGATTCACCTCATCTTTCATAGACCCATCTGCTGACACGTCCACTCCTAAATATCTGAATACATTCACCTCCTCCATACTCTCTCCCTCCAATCTGATATCCAATCTTTCGTTACTTAATCTTGTTTGTTATCCTCATCACCTTACTCTTTCCTATATTCACTTTCAATTTTCTTCTTTTACACACCCTACCAAACTCATCCACCAACCTCTGCAACTTCTCGTCAGAATCTCCCAAAAGCACAGTGTCATCAGCAAAGAGCAACTGTGACAACTCCCACTTTGTGTTAGATTCTTGATCTTTTAACCCCACACCTCTTGCCAACACCCTCGCATTCACTTCTCTTACAACCCCATCTATAACTATATTGAACAACCACGGTGACATCACACATCCTTGTCTAAGGCCAACTTTTACTAAGAAATAATCTCCCTCTCTCCTACATACTCTAACCTGAGCCTCACTATCCTCATAAAAACTCTTCACTGCTTTCAGTAACCTACCACCTATTCCATACACCTGCAACAGTGAGGTCCCAACACAGAACAAGTCGAAACCAAGGGAAAAGAAAGACAAGACGAAGAAAATTAAGAATTTGAATAAAAAAAAAAAAAAAAAAAGGGGGGGGTTTTGATCTGCAAAAATGTAAGATGTAGGTTGTTACATTCTTATGTAGCGAGGATGGTGTGTAGGGAGGTGGTAGTCAGCACGCTGCTGCTGCTCTCTCTGAGGTGTGTGTAGGGAGGTGGTAGTCAGCACACACTGCTGCTCTCTCTGAGGTGTGTGTAGGGAGTTAGTAGTCAGCACACACTGCTGCTCTCTCTGAGGTGTGTGTAGGGAGGTGGTAGTCAGCACGCTGCTGCTGCTCTCTCTGAGGTGTGTGTAGGGAGGTAGTAGTCAGCACACACTGCTGCTCTCTCTGAGGTGTGTGTAGGGAGGTGGTAGTCAGCACACACTGCTGCTCTCTCTGAGGTGTGTGTAGGGAGGTAGTAGTCAGCACACACTGCTGCTCTCTCTGAGGTGTGTGTAGGGAGTTAGTAGTCAGCACACTGCTGCTCTCTCTGAGGTGTGTGTAGGGAGGTGGTAGTCAGCACACACTGCTGCTCTCTCTGAGGTGTGTGTAGGGAGGTGGTAGTCAGCACGCTGCTGCTGCTCTCTCTGAGGTGTGTGTAGGGAGGTGGTAGTCAGCACACTGCTACTGCTCTCTGAGGTGTGTAGGAGGTGGTAGTCAGCACGCTGCTGCTGCTCTCTGAGGTGTGAGTAGGGAGGTGGTAGTCAGCACGCTGCTGCTGCTCTCTCTGAGGTGTGTGTAGGGAGGTGGTAGTCAGCACACTGCTACTGCTCTCTCTGAGGTGTGTGTAGGGAGGTGGTAGTCAGCACGCTGCTGCTGCTCTCTGAGGTGTGAGTAGGGAGGTGGTAGTCAGCACGCTGCTGCTGCTCTCTCTGAGGTGTGTGTAGGGAGGTGGTAGGCAGCACGCTGCTGCTCTCTCTGGGGTGTGTGTAGGGAGGTGGTAGTCAGCAGGCTGCTGCTGCTCTCTCTGGGGTGTGTGTAGGGAGGTAGTAGTCAGCAGGCTGCTGCTGCTCTCTCTGGGGTGTGTGTAGGGAGGTGGTAGTCAGCACGCTGCTGCTCTCTCTCTCTTGGTAAACCTCTCTCTTATCTATGTATCACTCTCCTCTTCGTCTGCTCTGAGTAGGTAGACGGAAGGTATGGAGCAGGAGTGAGAGGAAGTGAGAGTGGAGAATGAGAGGTGAAGGAGGGAAGGGGGTAAGAGGTGAAGACGATGTAGGAAGAATAGGCAGTGTCATTGTGTGGTGGTGGTGTTGTGAACTGTAGCAGTGGTGGTGGTGTTGTGAACTGTAGCAGTGGTGGTGGTGTTGTGAACTGTAGCAGTGGTGGTGGTGTTGTGAACAACTGTGGTAGTGATGGTAGTGTTGTGAACAACTGTAGCAGTGGTGTTGGTGTTGTGAACTGTAGCAGTGGTGGTGGTGTTGTGAACAACTGTGGTAGTGGTGGTAGTGTTGTGAACAACTGTAGCAGTGGTGTTGTTGTGAACACCTGTAGCAGTGGTGGTGGTGGTGTTGTGAACAACTGTGGTAGTGGTGGTAGTGTTGTGAACAACTGTAGCAGTGGTGTTGTTGTGAACACCTGTAGCTGTGGTGGTGGTGGTGTTGTGAACAACTGTAGTAGTAGTGGTGTTGTTGTGAACAACTGTAGCAGTGGTGGTGTTGTGAACAATGCAGCAGTGGTGGTGGTGGTGTTGTGAACAAATGTAGCAGTGGTGGTGGTGGTTGTGAACAACTGTAGCACTGGTGGTGGTGGTGTTGTGAACAACTGTAGCAGTAGTGGTGGCGTTGTGAACAACTGTAGTAGTGGTGGTGGTGTTGTGAACAACTGTAATAGTGGTGGTTTGTGAACAACTGTAGTAGTGGTGGTGTTGTGAACAATGCAGCAGTGGTGGTGGTGGTGTTGTGAACAAATGTAGCAGTGGTGGTGGTGGGGTTGTGAACAACTGTAGCACTGGTGGTGGTGGTGTTGTGAACAACTGTAGCAGTGGTGGTGGCGTTGTGAACAACTGCAGCAGTGGTGGTTGTGTTGTGAACAACTGTAGTAGTGGTGGTGTTGTGAACAACTGTAGTAGTTTTGGTGGTGGTGTTGTGAACAACTGTAGCAATAGTGGTGGTGTTGTGAACAACTGTAGCAGTGTTGTTGTTGTTGTGAACAACTGTAGCAGTGGTGGTGGTGTTGTGAACAACTGTAGCAGTGGTGGTGGTGGTGTTGTGAACAACTGTAGCAGTGGTGGTGGTGTTGTGAACAACTGTAGTAGTGGTGGTGTTGTTGTTGTGAATAACTGTATCAGTGGTGGTGGTTTTGTGAACAACTGTAGTAGTGGTGGTGGTGGTGTTGTGAACAACTGTAGTAGTGGTGGTGGTGTTGTGAACAACTGTAGTAGTGGTGGTGGTGTTGTGAACAACTGTAGGTAGTGGTGGTGTTGTGAACAACTGTAGTAGTGGTGGTGGTGTTGTGAACAACTGTAGTAGTAGTGGTGGTGGTTTTGTGAACAACTGTAGCAGTGGTGGTGGTGTTGTGAACAACTGTAGCAGTGGTGGTGGTGTTGTGAACAACTGTAGCAGTGGTGGTGTTGTTGTGAACTGTAGCAGTGGTGGTGGTGGTGTTATGAACAACTGTAGTAGTAGCGGTGGTGTTGTGAACAACTGTAGTTGTGGTGGTAGTGTTGTG
>WNWK01014807.1:0-50015 GCA_009830355.1 Cherax destructor
CAATTAGAAAGACCTCATTTAAAATTAAGTCCTTTCTAAAATTTTCTCTTATACGTATAAAGATATATTTTTTCATTTATGGTAATGTATTTTGTACCAACAGAACCTTAGAAAACATATTAACCTTATTATAACAAGCTCAATTTAATTTAGCCTAATTCAGCTAAATATATTTTAGATAAGTTTACAATAATATAATTATAAACAAACACAATGAAATATATATTTTCGTTAGGTTCAGAATGATTTTTGCTTAATTATTGCATACACAAATTTTCACTTACCTTATTCAGCAAGAAGAGCGTTGCTATTTTAGCCAAAATCACAAGTTTTACATATATATATATATATATATATATATATATATATATATATATATATATATATATATATATATATATATATATATATCAGTATATATATATATATATATATATATATATATATATATATATATATATATATATATATATATATATATATATATATATATAGTCAATGACGACTCACTTTTAAAACTGTTTAGTAAAGATGATGGACTGACCTAGAATGGGCGCTCCACCATCATCAGTTGGTGTAATGGTGAGGTTGAGTGTGTGGTGGGTGGCATGAGCAAGGGTGAGGAGGGGCGGCAGTGGGGTGGTAACCACCAACACATGGTGGGTTAGACTGTCGACTCCCACGGTGTTGCGGACCCAGCACGTGTAGTTGGCCGTCTCCCGAACACCTGCACATCAACATTCAAATTTAAGAATGCAAATTATATTTATGGATTCTTCTTAATGGCTAATATGTAAAATTATCTGCTATATTACAAGGGAAGACAGCAAGTTGATGAACTAGATATCAAGATATCTTCATTTCACCAGGCCACGGTGCCCCGAGACCTGGTGGCAAAAGCTCTCACTTCGCCTTCCCGGCGAAGGGGTGGAAACATCGGACGTGTTTCCTTATACCGGTTGTTCATGTTCATCCATCAGTAAAATGGGTTCCTGGGTGTTAGTCGACTGGTGTGGGTCGCATCCTGGGACAAAACTGACCTAATTTGCCCGAAATGCTCAGCATAAAAAGGGGGCTTTCTGTAGTATGTCACTGATGTCAGCTATGGTTTGTATACCTTGTACATGTACTTGTAGTAAATAAAGATATTATTATTATTATTCAGTGGCTTTTTCAATACAATACAATGACATAAAGGAAAGACTACAGAGAAGATTGCAATCAGTACATCAACCTAAAAGTAGGTATTGAACACCGTAGAACTGAATCTGAGAGACAAGCAGTAAGATTCATCAAGACTACGGTGCTCAAGAGCTGCTTCCAGGCTGAAGGACTGATTACGTCATCTTCCACTGCCTTCTAAGATCATATGATTCAAGTAACACTATACAGGACTACTAGTACATACCAGGTAGGTCCTTATCAAATCCAGACCCTCTAACTGAAATATTTGTCCAACCTATTTTCAAGGCTTGAAAATAGGTTGAAGACAGCCAGGGGTTTGTTGGTAATCCCCCTGATGTATGCTGGAAGGCAGTTGAACAATCTTGGGCCCCTGACACTTATTGTGTTGTCCCTCAACGTGCTAGTGGCACCCCTGCTCTTCATTGGGAGGATGTTACATCGCCTGCCGAGTCTTTTGCTTTCGTAGGGAGTGATTTTCGATTGCAAGTTTGGTACTAAGCCCTCGAGAATTTTCCATGTGTATATAATAATGTATCTCTCCATCCTGCGTTCTAGAGAGTACAGGTTTAGGAACTTCAAGCATTCCCAGTAATTGAGGTGGTTTATCGCTGTTATGCGTGCCGTGAAGGTTCTCTGCACATTTTCAAGGTCAGCAATTTCACCCGCCTTGAAAGGTGCAGTTAGTGTGCAGCAATATTCCAGCCTAGATAGAACAAGCGATCTGTAAAGTGTCAACATGGGCTTGGCATCCCTGGTTTTGAAGGTTCTCATTATCCATCCTGTCATTTTTCTAGCAGATGCAATTGCTACGCTGTTATGGTCCTTGAAGGTGAGATCCTCTGACATGATCACTCCCTGGTCTTTGACATTAGTTTTTCGCTCTATTGTGTGGTTTGAATTAGTTTTGTACTCCGATGAGATTTTAATTTCTTCACTTTTTCCGTATCTGAGTAATTTAAATTTTTCATCATTGAACTTCATATTGTTTTCTGCAGCCCATTTAAAGATTTGGTTTATGTCTGCTTGGAGTCTTGCAGTGTCTTCAACGGTGGACACTGCCATACAGATTCGGGTGTCATCTGCAAAGGAAGACACAGCACTGTGGTTTATATCCCTGTCTATGTCCGATATGAGGATGAGGAACAGGATGGGAGCAAGTACTGTGCCTTGTGGAACAGAGCTTTTCACAGTAGCTGCCTCAGACTTTACTCTGTTGACTACTACTCTTTGTGTTCTACTTGTTAGGAAATTATAGATCCATCTACCAACTTTTCCTGTGATTCCTTTATCACGCATTTTGTGTGCTATTACACCATGGTCACACTTGTCAAAGGCTTTTGCAAAGTCTGTGTATATAACATCTGCATTTTGTTTGTCTTTTAGAGCATCAAGGACCTTGTCGTAGTGGTCCAGTAGTTGGGACAGACAGGAGCGGCCTGCTCTAAACCCATGCTGTCCTGGGTTGTGCAACTGATGAATATCAAGATGAGTGGCGATCTTGCTTCTTAGAACCCTTTCAAAGATTTTTATGATATGGGACGTTAGCGCTATTGGTCTGTAGTTCTTTGCTATTGCTTTACTGCCGCCTTTGTGGAGTGGGGCTATGTCTGTTGTTTTTAGGAACTGCGGGACGACTCCAGTGTCCATGCTCCCTCTCCATAGGATGTTAAAAGCACGTGATAGTGGCTTCTTGCAGTTCTTGATGAACACGGAGTTCCATGAGTCGGGGCCTGGAGCGGAGTGCATGGGCATGTCATTTATTGCCTTTTCGAAGTCATTTAGCTTCGTGGTGATGTCAGATAGGCATGCGTCTGTCAAGTTCTGTGGCACTCTCATAAAAAATTCATTTAGGTCTTCGATTTTCAGTCTAGTTAGCGGCTCGCCAAAAACTGAGTCATACTGGGACTTAAGTAACTCACTCATTTCCTTGCTGTCATCTGTGTAGGACCCATCCCGTTTAAGTAGGGGCCCAATACTGGATGTTGTTCTCGACTTTGATTTTGCATAAGAAAAGAAATACTTTGGGTTTCTTTATATTTCATTTATAGCTTTTTGTTCTTCCCGCGTTTCTTGATTCCTGTAGGATTCCTTTAGTTTTAATTCGATGTTTGCTATTTCTCTGACTAGTGTCTCCCTACGTATTTCAGATATATTGGCCTCCTGTAGCCGCTCCGTTATTCTTTGCCTTCGCCTGTATAGGGAGCGCCTCTCTCTTTCTAGTTTGCATCTTCTCCTCCTTTTCCTTAAGGGAATTTGCCTTGAGCAAACCTCTAGTGCCACAGAGTAAATTTGGTCTAGACATAGGTTAGGATCCGTGATGCTTAGGCAATCTTCCTAGTTTATATCATTTAGGAGTTGGTTTACTTGGTCCCACCTTATGTTTTTGTTATTGAAGTTGAATTTGGAGAAGGCTCCCTCGCGGCTGATCACATTTTGTTGAAATGGGGCTCCCCCATGCATGTCTGGACCTCTATTATGTTGTGATCTGAGTATATTGTTTTTGATATGATGACATTTCGTATCAGATCATCATTGTTGGTGAAGATGAGGTACTGTGTATTCTCTAATCTTGTGGGCTCTACTATATGTTGGTTTAAGGTGAATTTGGTACAGAGATTTAAAAGTTCATGTGTGTGTGAGTTTTCATCTGAGTTGCTTTCTGGTGTTATCTCTGCTACCACATTGTTTGCAATGTTCCTCCATTTTAGGTGCCTGAGGTGGAAATCCCCCAGTAGGAAGATGTTGGGGGCAGGAGCTGGAAGATTTTCCAGACAGTGGTCAATTTTCAGAAGCTGTTCCTGGAATTGTTGGGACGTTGCATCCGGGGGCTTGTAGACAACCACGATGACCAGGTTTTGATTCTCGACCTTTATTGCTAATACTTCAACTACATCATTTGAGGCATTTAGTAGTTCTGAACATATAAGTGACTCTATGATATACAGGCCAACCCCTCTTTTTGCCTGTTCACTCTGTCACACCTGTATAGGTTGTAGCCCGGGATCCATATTTCATTGTCCAAGTGATCTCTTATGTGGGTCTCTGTGAAAGCCGCAAACATAGTATTTGACTCTGTAAGCAGTCCACGAATGTAAGGAATATTGTTGTTTGTTGCTGGCTTTAGACCCTATATATTAGCAAAGATGAATGTAGTTGGATTGGTGGTATTGGTGGTATGGGGGGGGGTCTTTTTTTCCTGACACTAGTATCTGTTGTAGTATTGGAGTGGAGGCCATTGGCTGTGATTCCACTCCAGAAATGATTGCAGCTGGTGTACAATTTCTGTCATTTCCTGCCAGCTTTTTTTCCTTCCTGGTACTAAAAAACCTCTCTCCCCAGAGTGGCTGTGGCTACCCAGGTTTTGCCATGATCTGGATGTTCTGTGTCGCCTCGTACCCTTTAGGTGGTATGCCTGGCAATATAAGTTATAGCACTGTCTTTCCTGAATTGATGTGTGGCACATTTCAGGGTGGAAAAACTTACAGGATGGGAGGTTGCATTTGCCTGTTTTCATATGGGAACGGCATTTTCTGGGGTGATCATAATTGATTTCCCAGATTTTCCATGCCTGCAGATACCAAGTGCATAATATTCACATAGGCCTGGTTTCCATTTGCCCTGGTTTTTTGTGACTGTGTTCCCCATTGGTGGGTGTGTTCATGTCTCGTGTCAGTATTATAAATACACTTGTGTAGTGTATCAGAATCATCTTAGTTTTACATAGCCGGTCCCTTGACGTCACAATACCCGCTCATGTGAGAGGCGCCCTCCCGGGCATCGGCCTCACTACGTGATAGACCTACAAGCAGACAGGAGGTGCGGGGTTAGTATTCCTCTCTCACGTAATATAGCTACTCCACCATCCATCCGTGAGTTTACTTATACCCATAGTTATATCTCTCATTACCCACACGACAAATGGTGGGCAGCAGTGGGCCCGTAAATCTTATCGATTACGGTGGTATAGAGAGATAGATTCCTACAAGCCAGCAGACAGCCTATGTGCCTCCAGAGACCATGCTACCAGCTATCTACATCCAAGCAGGGAGTCTACAATATCTACTATATTTCCTGGTCAGCTAAGAGCCTCATCTGTTAATTTGTAAAAACCTACGAGGGGATGACCCGGGTTTTGCAAATTCTGAATGAGTAAGCCAGTCTGTGAGAGAGAGACACCCAAGCCACCCACTTGTTACGTCAGCCAAGGCTTAAGCCAGCTTCTACCTTGCTGTGCTAATTTGTTACAAGATTCCAAGCCAGTCAACCTGTATGAAAGGTTAAGCCAGTGTTGCATGCAAAGAGTATGTAACCTTTATTCGGAGCATGTTAAACACACCCACATAGGCTCCTCCAACCAGCGAACCATCGTTAAGGGTTTGGCGATGGGGCCTAATCATCAAATCAACGACTCGGTTCAGCCAATTAAAATGCGAGTTTAACAATGACAAAGGTGATGTGGATACCACTCGCGGTTTGTCATTGGAATTCCTGCATAGAGCTGGTTGTGGAAAGTTGTCTGTCTTTTGGCTGCTGCTTAGCCTAGACAACTGTGGCGTGCACTAAACACTACTCCTTTGTATATAGTGTACATATGTGTAAACAGCCCTTTGTTATTTACTTGGTGAAGGAAAAGACAAAAGTCTTATATATATTCATAACTGCTTGGTGAAGGAAAAGACAAAAGTCTTATATATTCATAACTGCTTGAAGGAAATACAAATTCAAAGCATTTTCTACTGTGTTTCTTTGCTCCAAGCTCCCTTTACACTCAGGTTAACAGGCCATTGAACCTGAGGTTGTAATATGGGTAGCCTGTCCCGGAGCTGAATTTGGAGACTTAGAGCAGGAGTTGAGCCTAGAGTTGAAGTTCGCACAGGAGCTAGTCTTGTATCTAGATAGCTTGCTATCTGGCATTGCTTACGTCTGCCAACGTTTCACGAATTTTGTGTGTCACCTTTGCATTCGCTTCGCTATGGTCAGCCTGCTATTGTGAGTATTCTGCAATTTGGTTTGTTATTGTGTGTCAGCCTTGCTATTGTGTGTGCATATTGGCTTTGCTATTGCGTGTCAGCTCTGCTATCGTATGAGTATACTGCAATTCGTACCGTGCATAGCGCTACAGCGTGTTAAGTTGGTGGTTAATGCCACCTATTCGAGTCAGACGGTTAGTGTCTGAGTTAACTCTACTAAAGTTGCCCAAACTCTCTCTACAGCGTTGTTGGCGTATCGCTCGTTCTATTGGTGTTGAATACCAGCGTACCCTTACTGCTGCTCAGCTGCATGATATTATAAGGAGTAAACTACAAACTGAAACTATGGCAGATCAGTCTCGTGTTTCTCCCTCTACAGGAGCTATTAACCGTAGGTCACCATTAAGGTTTCTACAAAATGGGAGAGACAAAACTCCTGAGCAAAACCAGCAAGTCACAGGTGTGGGGTTATCGGCAGGTGAGTCTGGTTCACTGGCGCTTGAACTAGCCAGACTCACTCTTGAACAAACTAGAGAACAGCGTGCATTTGCTAAGGAGGAGTTTGATAGAGAGAAGGAGAGGAGGCAATTCCATCAGACTGTAGATGACTTCAATTTGCAAAGGGTAGTACTGTTTGTTCCTCGTTTTGTTGAAGCAGAGCCTGAACAGTTTTTCGAAGCATTTGAAAACCAGGCTCGAGCTTTAGGGTGGCCTGAGGTTCATCGGGCGTCACTGGTGCATACTGCGTTGTTTGGTAAGGCACAAGAATTTACGTCTAGCCTGGGAAATGATGACTTTGGAAACTATCGCATTGTGAAAACCACTGTTCTTGTGGCTTATCAATGTATTCCTGTCAAGTATAGGAAAGAATTCAAACTCGGCAGAAGGCAGTTGGGTCAGTCTGCTGTTGACTTTGTTAGACAGCAGACCAGGGCTTTTACAAAGTGGTACAAGGCAAGTGGTGTCGTTGATTTTGAAAATTTGAAGCAGCTCATCTTGGTGGACAACCTGCTGGAGTCTGTTAGTCCAGAGGTTCGAGTCTTTCTGCAAGATCATTCCTTGCCTACGGCATTGGAAGCAGCCAGCTTGGCTGATACTTTTGAAACTAACCGTTCCTTGTCTGAGCGGTCTTATCTCTTTCCTCAACAGCCAGGTATGAGCAGAGATCGTCAAAGAAAAGTTCCTGAGTGGAGAACTAAAGGTCAAGATGAAGGTGAATCTCGTCAGCAGTCAAATAAATCACCTGGTGAGCAGCGTTACTTCACTTCAAGTCAACCTGGTGAAAGACTTCAAACTACTCAACATGGTGATTCGAAGCGGCAGTATCCAGAGTGGCGTAAGCCACAAAATCAACGAGGTGCCAAAGTTAAAGCTGAGATGGTATGTTACAACTGCCTGGCCACATCAGGCCCAATTGTCCAAGTAAACCCCAACCCTTTGGTAAAATTTCTAATATCCCTAATAATATGCCCCAGGAAGAAGTAGAGAAGGGGATGGCCCCCTATTATAGCACTTGTAAAATATCCCTTCAGGAACATTCAGAGAAAAAGGAAGTTAGAACCTTTAGGGATACTGTAGCATATTGCTCACTTATAAGAGAGGGAGTACTTCCCCTTTCTGAACAAACCTCTTTGCAATCCTCAGTTCTGTTAGAAGCTTTTGGAGGAGCAGTATTTTCTGTCCCTTTACATCAAATCTATGTGCAGAGTAAATACTACACTGGGTATTTGACTGTTGGTGTCTCAGAGGGATTTCCTATGAAGGATGCAATGTTATTACTGGGTAATAACATTGAGTCTACTAAATGCATAGAACCCATAATGATTAATTCTTCCCCGATGTTGGCCATAACTCGGGCACAATCCAAAGTGATGTCTGATGAGAATGCTAACTCGTCCTTGGACGACTCTGATCTCGGACTAACCAATTTGTTTTGCGAGGAAAACTGGCCAGAGCCTCGTAAATTTAGTGAACAGCCCCAGATCAAGCCTTCCTATTCCAGGGTTGCAGGATTGCCAGATGTCTCTGTTTCCATGCCTGAGGGACTGTCCTTTCAGGAGGAACAACGGAAAGACTCCTCACTAAACTCTGCTTTTGAGGCAGCTATGGGTAAATCCACTTCGGGTCACCCGGTCAAATATCTCTTAAAAAATAATTACTTAGTCTGCACTGAAACTGGTAAGGAGGGGGAGGGAAAACAGCAAACAGATAAATTAGTGGTTCCCAGAAAGTTTAGGTCTCAGATACTAAATATAGCCCATAATTCTTCTTTAGGAGGCCATTTGGGAATTACCAAAACTCAGTACCGAATAACAAAAGAATTCTTTTGGCCAAAGTTAAGGCAAGATGTAAAGAATCATATTCGCTGTTGTCCAGAATGTCAGCAGGTAGGGAAACCTGGACACCCCATTAAACCTGCACCTCTCCATCCCATTCCTGTTAATGGAGACCCTTTTTCAGAATTAATAATAGATTGTGTAAGTCCACTACCTAAAGCTAAGTCTGGAAATCAATACTTATTCACAATCATGGATAGAGTAACTAGATATCCAGAGGCAGTTCCTATGCGCAGTATTAATACTAAAGCAATCCTTAAAGCTTTAACTAAGTTTATCTCTTGCTTTGGAATTCCTAAAACTATTCAAAGTGATCAAGGTACTAACTTCACTGCCAAAGCATTTAGGGAAGCATTAACTAGGCTAGGAATAGTTCATAACCTATCCACTGCCTATCATGCTCAGTCCCAAGGCGCCTTGGAAAGATTCCATCAGACGTTGAAAACAATGATGAGAACATTCTGCATACATTTTCCTACAGACTGGGATGAATCACTTCCTCTGTTGCTATTCGCAATGAGAGAAACGGTGCAAGAGTCTACAGGGTACAGTCCTTTTGAGCTGATATTTGGGCACAATGTACGAGGTCCTCTACGTGTGCTCAAAGAAGGATGGATGGGAGAAGACGCCTCCACAACCAGCTACAACCCTTCTTCAAGGTTGCAGGTAGCACGTCAGTTGGCTAAGGCTAACTTGAAGGCAGCTCAGAATACGATGAAACAGAGGTATGACAGAAACTCAAAATTTCGCTCCTTCCATCCAGGAGATAAGGTGTTGGTACAGGAGCCTACACCTGGCCACACCTTGAAAGCTAGATTTACGGGACCAATGCAAATCGTAAGTAAATTATCTGATGTAAATTATGTGGTATCTCCCCTTGACAAGACCTCAAAAAGCAAAACTTACCACATTAATAAAATTAAAGCCTTTAATACACCAGATAAAGTTCCAGTAATGACTCTGTCCTCTGCCTCTGATGACCCTGACTCTTTGCACTCTGAGATTAATGTAAAGCTTCCAAATTCGGTCCTCCTCAAGGACCCTAAACCTTTAATGTTGGGTTTGACCAAGTCTCAAGTAACTAATTTAACTGCACTCCTACAGTCTTATCCTGATATTTTTTCGGATGTGTCGAAAAAATGTACATTAGGATATCATGAAGTAGATGTTGGAAACTCTAAACCTATTAAACTCTCCCCTTACAGAGCTAATCCTGAAAAACAGAGGCTACTTCAACAGGAGGTAGAATTTCTGTTAGAGCATGGGTTAGTGGAGGAGTCATCTAGTCCGTGGGCTTCACCGTGCATCCTTGTTAACAAAGCTGATGGAGGGTTCCGAATGTGCACAGATTACCGTAAGGTGAATGAGGTCACAATTGCAGATGCCTATCCTCTGCCACGTCTGGATGATGTAATCGACTTTGTGGGTAAGGCTACTTTTGTATCCAAATTGGACCTCCTTAAAGGTTACTATCAAGTACCTTTAACAGATAAGGCGAAGGAAATCTCTGCCTTCGTAATTCCAGGAGGTCATTATCAGTATACAGTGACCCCCTTCAGAATGAAAAACTCTCCTGCATCATTCCAAAGACTTATCCATCAGCCTATTAAAGGACTTGAAGGCACGGCCGCTTACCTAGATGATATAGTTGTTGTGGCGGACACTTGGGACCAACATGTGTTTAGGCTTAAGGCTCTCTTTGAGACCTTCCAGAGTTTTCATTTAACTGTTAATTTATCAAAGTCATCCTTTGGCCAATATACTATTAATTTTCTGGGCCATGCAGTAGGTAGTGGCAAAGTGGCCCCTAAATTTGCAAAAATTCTGGCCATTAGGATGGTAGGGTTTTATAGAAGATTCTGTAAAAAATTGCAGATATTGTTGCACCTCTAACCTCACTTACCAGTCACAAAGTTCCCTTTATTTGGACCCCAGAATGTCAAGATGCCTTTACAAAAGCAAAGAGATTACTTTGTATTGCACCCATTCTGTTGTCTCCAGACTTTTCAAAACCATTTTCCTTGCAGTTTGACGCTTGTGAGTCTGGGGTGGGGACAGTGCTTCTGCAATCTGGGGATGATGGGTTGCAGCCTGTGGCATATTTTTCGGCCAAATGCCAACCACACCAGAGGGCCTACTCTACTATAGAGAAGGAGGGCCTGGCTCTACTTCTGGCATTAGAGCATTTTGATGTCTACGTGGGCCAGTCCTCTCAGGTGGTCACCATCTACAGCGACCACAACCCTCTGGTTTACCTTCAACGTATGAAGAATCAAAATACCAGACTCATGCGTTGGAGTATTAGGTTGCAACCCTACAATATAAAAATTATACACATTGCTGGAAAAATAATACGCTAGCTGATGTCTTGTCCAGAAGTCATTGTATTTAGCTAGGATGTGTTAAGGACTTTGGGTGGAACCAGCCCCTTTTTTTTCCCCTAGTGGGTTTTTTTTTTAGTGGGGGGGGTGCCCTGCTACCGACCACAGGCACCTTGGACCTACGCTAGCCCTACCATCTGCTGTCTCACTCTTAAGTTTAAAGCCGGACTTTATGTCTTGAGAAAAGTTTAGCTTTATCTAATGAGCGGGATGGTTGAGGGGAAAGGTGGTCCCATTATTATAATGTGCCATGGCGGCACTCTACCCATTTGAGGTGGAAGCCTAGTCCTGAGCCCTCTTGGGGTGGGCTGTTGCATGCAAAGAGTATGTAACCTCTATTCGGAGCATGTTAAACACACCCACATAGGCTCCCCTCCAACCAGCGAACCATCGTTAAGGGTTTGGCGATGGGGCCCCATCATCAAATCAACGACTCGGTTCAGTCAATTAAAATGCGAGTTTAACAATGACAAAGGTGACGTGGATACCACTCACGGTTTGTCATTGGAATTCCTGCATAGATCTGGTTGTGGAAAGTTGTCTGTCTTTTGGCTGCTGCTTAGCCTAGACAACTGTGGCGTGCACTAAATACTACTCCTTATTTTATAGTGTACATATGTGTAAAAAGCCCTTTTTTATTTACTTGGTGAAGGAAAAGACAAAAGTCTTATATATTCATAACTGCTTGGTGAAGGAAAAGACAAAAGTCTTATGTATTCATAACTGCTTGAAGGAAATACATATTCAAAGCATTTTCTACTGTGTTTCTTTGCTCCAAGCTCCCTTTTACACTCAGATTAACAGGCCATTGAACCTGAGGTTGTAATACACCTTTATTAAAGCCTAAGATTCGTAGTTCATCAATTTATGCACAATCCTCCATCATTTCCACGAGAGAAGTAAGCAGCTGACGCCAGCCAGTGAAACCACCACCACCACCACCCCTAATCAATGCTTCAGTCAAAGTTTTGCAGCCTAGAGACAATTACTATGTTGTTGTTTTATTTTTCAGATAAGCAGTAAGAGATAGTGAGAGCCGTTCTCCTTTGCTCATACTTTGTGTTATTGAGCTAACTATTTCAGCCGGGGAGAGATCCATCCACTCCACCGAGCCTGTTCATTCCTTCAGTAGGAAAGTGATTATAAGTTAATCAACTCCACATAGTTTGTTCATTCCTTCAGTAGGAAAGTGAACTCTCCGAGTTCTGAGTTTTAACAGTATGACCGTTTGCTACCCAAGTCGATCTTTCCTGTTAAAACTTCTTCCCTGTAAATATTTATTCTTCCTCAGAACCCGCTGAGTGCATGAATACCGATTGATCGATCAAATATCAAATTGTTATTGTAATACATATATAATGCATTATTTCAAGATCCATTTATATCCTTTTAAGAACCATTAACTCAAGAAGTGTGATAGTAAGATTAATCTTGATTAGTTCTAAGTTATAATGTGTTTGCTATTGTATAGTTTCACCCAGTGCCACCTGTCTGTTCAGCCTATAGAGTTTTCTAGTATGCCGAGACATCATACGTAACATGGCCGAGCTGTCGTGTCAGTATTATAAATACACTTGTGTAGTGTATCAGAATCATCTTAGTTTTACATAGCCGGTCTCTTTGCGTGTGATGTCACAATACCCGCTCATGTGAGATGCGCCCTCCCGGGCATCGGCCTCACTACACGATAGACCTACAAGCAGACAGGAGGTGCAGGGTTACTATTCCTCTCTCACGTAATATAGCTACTCCACCATCCATCCGTGAGTTTACTTATACCCATAGTTATATCTCTCATTACCCACATGACATGGAGCTCTCTGGGAGCTTAGACATCCATTGTGTGCACGGATGTTGAGATTTGAGGGACTGAGTGCACACTCCCTGTGGCACACCTGACAGTTGAATCGTAGTTGAATTCCACGGCGTTAGCTCTGTAGTGGAAGTCCCTGGGAACCCAGCATATCTTGTGATATTGCTTGGCATTGGAGAGCGCCAGCGTGGTAACCTGGTGGGGTCTGAGGGGCTGGGAAGGAAAAAGTACCCTCTACAGCCCATGATGACACTCTTCAGGTCGCTTGTTCTATCTAGGCTGGAATATTGCTGCACACTAACAGCACCTTTCAAGGCAGGTGAAATTGCTGACCTAGAAAATGTACAGAGAACCTTTACGGCACGCATAACTGCGATAAAACACCTCAGTTACTGGGAACACTTGAAATTCCTCAACCTGTACTCCCTGGAACGCAGGTGGGAAAGATACATGATTATATACACTTGGAAAATCCTAGAGGGATTAGTACCAAACTTGCACACGAAAATCACTCCCTATGAAAGCAAAAGACTCTGCAGACGATGCAACATCCCCCCAGTGAAAAGCAGGGGTGCCACTAGCACGATGAGAGACAACACAATAAGTGTCAGGGGCCCAAGACTGTTCATCTGCCTCCCAGCATACATAAGGGGGATTACCAATAGATCCAATGGACCAGGTGCTTCAGCTCCTTTGGTGCTCTTGTGGTGGACCAGGTGCTTCAGCTCCTTCAGAACCCTATTTTATAGTGCCTTGATTATCAAAGCATATTCCATGGATGGAGTAGATGGGTTGGGTAGGAGTTTTTGTTTGTGGGATTGGTTTTGGGTTTTAGGGGAACCTACCTAGTGGGGACCAGTTGGCTTGCTGCATTGTTCCTTATTTTTGTGATGTTGAGAGTGAGCGGGGTTGGATTTGAACGGGACTTGCACAATGGTTGGGGAAGGGGGTGTTGTCGGGGCTTGTTGCTTTGGTGGCGATGGGGATGGGTTGGACAAATATTTTTATTGGTGGGTTGCTTTTGACATGGACCTGTCAAGTATGGGCCAGTAGGCCTGTTGCAGTGTTCCTCCTTTTTTTATGTTCTTATCACTGGCTGTCTTCAAGAAGGCACTAGACAGGCACTTAAAGTCAGTAGCTGACCAACCAGGCTGTGGCTCGTACGTCTGGTTGCATGTGGCCAGCAGTAACAGCCTGGTTGATCAGGTGGTGATTCACCATGAGGCCTGGTCACAGGCCTCATTGTGGATCAGGTGGATCGGGGTCAACGTTGTGGGGGCGTTGACCCCCGAAACCTCTCCAGGTATATAGTTATGGTGTCGCTGGGAGTTGGGTGGGTGTACTTGCCTAATCTAATTTTAAAGGTCTGTCTGACAGTCTGTTGTGGGAGGAGACAGTTGCGTAGGGAAGTCGTGGCAGGACAGTTTGGCAAGTAGTGCACCAGTGGGTGCTCAACCATCTACTGACAGTAGATGAACAGCTCACGTCGTCGTTGCTCGATGATATGCATTGAGGTCATGAACACAAGTCGTAGTTGGTGAATGGACACACGTTGCACCATAGATCACGTGTGCATTGAGGGAAGGGAGATGCCTGGCATGTTTCCAAATCATAAGATTGGCGAGACCTTCAGCTGAATGGAACTGACCTTGAGAGCAAGGATGCCCGCTCTGGCTGCAAGATGCACTGTCTATCGAAGGCTGATGTGTACAGTGACCTATACCTGCATGTTGTAGTGGCCGTCTTAGAGGCCTCCTTATCTGCAACGTCACCTGGAAAGTCGACAGGGCTCAAGATCCAGTTGACAGTGGTGCGCCATCCTTGCTTATTGAGTGTCTGATGAGTCTTCCATATCGAAGTGATCATAAGTACGTTGTCCCTTGGCTCGTTGTGCTGAAGTGCTTGTATCACTGACTTATTATTGACAACGTGAATGATTGAGGGGCGTTGATACTCCTGAAAAGCTGCATGGGTAGCACGCTCTTGATGGTACAGAGAATAAATATGGAGACAACAGCAGTGGCGAGTCCATCAATAATGTGACCAGTCCATCACCCTTGAAGGAGTTCTTGAGGTGTATTATGCAGGTTACTACATTATTGTACACAAATTGTATATAAACTAAGGAGTTTATATTGTAAGGAAAAAGTGCTCCATAATTGGTGGACAAGTATTAGACGACAGTTGGATGTGTTTTAGACGATCAGCTGGGAGTGATGTGATTAGTGTCACTAAGGAGTGAGTCGCAGGGGCTTATCATGGTGCCAGGATGAAGTATCTTGGCCTATTTTGTTATAATTCTCAGGCCGTAGGTTGTTGTTTTGTTTATATTTATGCTCATATTGGCCCTGGGAGGCGCCTGGCCTGCTTGTTTGTGTTGGGTCTGTGTGAGTTGTGGCGAGTAAAGAATAGTATTTTTACCTGCAGCATGTAAGTCGTCAGTGAGGAGGGGGGGATAGTATTGCGACCCGCTGGCGTGGATATGTTAAATTTTCATATGGCCTAATTTTAATTACTAGCAAAAGCCTAATAGCGTATTTTTCATGGAATGTGTTGAAGGCAGGTTTTGTGTTATGCATATTTTGTATATTTTTCTACAGAACCATTTAATTGACCTTCCAAGATCAAACCTGAGGTTTAATAATGGTATTGACCACCTGTTTAGCGTTTATGTTAAGTAACAAGTGTGGCTCTAGGGTGGGAATATTTAAAGAATTTTGCATTTACCCTTAGACAAGTATTTTACCCCCTATGTCCTCCGAAAGTTCGTAATACGGTGTCAGTTCTTCAGTCTGGAGAAAAGTTCAGCTCCATAGTCTAGAAGAGGGATTCTTAACTTTTCCTCCATCATTAACCCCCTCAGCTTGATGTATTTCTCCATTTACCCTCTTACTTCCATACAAAAAAATTATCGCCACCATAAAGGGACAGAAAAACAAGATGGTGAGAAAAAAATAAATTCAGTTATCAGGTACATTAAATATTTACCCCTTGTCGTGTATTTTTTTACCCCCAAGGGGTAAATTTACCCCTGGTTGAGAATCACTGAAGAGTCTGGAATAATGCGAAGTTGAAGCCCTCTTTGGAGCAGCTGTACAACCAGGTTAAAGAGTTGGAGGAAGCTAATAGAGATACAGCGACTGACTGAGCAAAACAAGAAGATTCGTAGTAATTCTCCTGTGGTGAATTCTCTGGAGAATGAGGGAAGCTGAACAGTGGTAGGGTAGAGAGCAATGAAGCTGAGGATCAAAACGAAGAATGGAGAGACACAAATAACCTGCACGTAGGAGACTAGAACTTATGATATAGTTTTGGTCAAACTTGCACCATTAACTACCCATAGAGAAGCAGGAAGGTACAGGTAGACGTAGGCTTGCCAGGTGTAGCAGTTAAGTACAACCGTCGCAGACACCTTGGGGTACAGCACGTCTTCGGTTCCAGTGTGTACGATGGTGTCAGTTATCTCCAGCTCAATTGACTCGTCTCCTGCCTACTATTCGTGGCACTCTGACTGTTTCCAAGTCCCGGAGTGACTCAGGAGGGGCAAGCAGGAAGGGAACGGAGCCAGTGTATATATGATAAGGGAAGGGAGATGTTAGTGGTAGAACAGGAGGAGGGAGTAGTAACAGTGGTTGTCATAGTAGTTGTGGTAGTAGTAGTAGAAGTAGTAGATGAAGTAATCCAACAGTGGTAGAGGTGAAAATAAGAAGTTACTGTAGTAGTGAAAATAGTAGACGCAGAAAAAGTGGAGGTAATCAGTAAGAACAAGTGAAGAGAGGAGCTCTGCAGGAGACCTAATGACTCGTGAGGGTAGAGCAAACTTTTCCAGCAGGACAAAACCCACCTGGGCAGAAGACACGAAATGCAATGAAAATATTGCAAAGGTTAAAACGTAAGAAGAGGAGGAGATAGAGATCAGGTATGGCATGACAGGGTCTTTGCTCCTCTGTTTTGCAATCAACTGAGGCATCCTAACAACCCTGTGATGGTCTAACACAGATACACATAACACTAACATACAGTAGAGTGAAAATTAATTGGTACAAGAGTAAAAAATGTCAGTCATGGATTAATGAAAATATCTATAATAACGTAATATACATTCCCAGATTATTATTATTATTATTATTATTATTATTATTATTATTATTATTATTATTATTATTATTATTATTATTATTATTATTATTATTATTATTATTATGCTTATTATTATTATTATTATTATGCTTATTGCCATCGACATATCTTGTTCACTGAGTTTAATTATTTCTAATATGGCATTTAAGTAAGTCTAACGACTCCTTGTTATCACATCACAGCTTAGACGCACATACCAAGACTTGATATATGCGTCTAATAGACATCAATACGTCTCTGTTAAGGACGACACCTCTTCAACAAGACGTCTAGACACTAGAGTACCACAACAAGCATTCTTGGCCTCCTACTTTTCCTTTAATACGTCAATGATCTCTCAAATGTATCACAACAACTTAAACATATTCTCTTGCTGGCGGAACAATGTTTATCATCTCCCACCTAATCTTGCCTCACTCAACACTATCTTGCCTCCTCAACACTAATCTTGCCTCACTCAACACTAATCTTGCCTCACTCAACACTAATCTTTCACAACACTAATCTTGCCTGCGAACACTAATCTTGCCTCCCAACACTAATCTTGCCTCACTCAACACTAATCTTGCCTCACTCAACACTAATCTTGCCTCACTCAACACTAATCTTGCCTCACTCAACACTAATCTTGCCTCACTCAACACTAATCTTGCCTCACTCAACACTAATCTTGCCTCACTCAACACTAATCTTGCCTCACTCAACACTAATCTTGCCTCACTCAACACTAATCTTGCCTCACTCAACACTAATCTTGCCTCACTCAACACTAATCTTGCCTCACTCAACACTAATCTTGCCTCACTCAACACTAATCTTGCCTCACTCAACACTAATCTTGCCTCACTCAACACTAATCTTGCCTCACTCAACACTAATCTTGCCTCACTCAACACTAATCTTGCCTCACTCAACACTAATCTTGCCTCACTCAACACTAATCTTGCCTCACCAACACTAATCTTGCCTCCTCAACACTAATCTTGCCTCACTCAACACTAATCTTGCCTCACTCAACACTAATCTTGCCTCACTCAACACTAATCTTGCCTCACTCAACACTAATCTTGCCTCACTCAACACTAATCTTGCCTCACTCAACACTAATCTTGCCTCACTCAACACTAATCTTGCCTCACTCAACACTAATCTTGCCTCACTCAACACTAATCTTGCCTCACTCAACACTAATCTTGCCTCACTCAACACTAATCTTGCCTCACTCAACACTAATCTTGCCTCACTCAACACTAATCTTGCCTCACTCAACACTATTGTTAATAAAAAGCTCGTAATAATATCAGCCTGGATGATTGACAATAAACTTACACTTAACATTAACAAAACCTTCTATATATTGTTTGGCAGCAGATCAAGTGATGTCCAGCTAAACATGATTAACAACACTCTTATTGCTAAACATAATGAGGGAAAATTTCTGGTTCAGCACCTTAACAGCAACTTGAAATTCAACACCCATATCCAACACATAAAAAAATAGGTATCCAAAACAGTTGGCATCCTCTCACAGATATGTTATGTACCACAAACACCACCACTCATCTATTCCTACCTCACGTATGATCACACAGTCCACTGCTAGACAACACCCCTCCCCCCCACTCTTCAAAGACCCAAACCTACTCACTAAACAAAACATTCAATCTTACCACTGTGCATCCTACATTTACAAAACAATAAATTCTAATATTAATCCTGACCTGAAGCACTTGATAGTTGCAACAGGACCTACAGACATAATGCTAGGCACATAAATATCTGACATTCTCCGTATCAGGCTAAATCTCTTCAAATATTCAATGTACGTAAAAAGACCCAAAATCTGGAGCTCTCTGCCGGAAATCTCCAGAACCACTATCAGCCAGCATTTTCAAAACTACCATTATAAAACACCTTATCTCCCTAACATTTCCCAGCATCAGCTAAATATGTGAAAACTACACATGCATTTTCCCAATGTGGCGAACATATGTAAACAATAAAGACTTATTCTCAAGTTTTCTGTCACATCAACACTGCATCAAATACCTTTAACACAGACTCTGATAAGTTTAAAACATACTATACCAATAAAGGGGTAACCCCAAACAGTTGTCAACTAGTAAGTGTATCTCATGACTTCGTGCAAAAAGAACTAAGCAGGTTAAACCCAACTAAGAGCACCGGCCCAGATAACATCCCATCTAAATTCCTGAAAGATGGCGCCTCTGAATTGCCAATCAACATTGCTCACATAATAAATTTGTCCATCACCACTAATACAGTACCAGAGGGGTTCAATGAGGTCAGAGTTACTATTATTTAAAAAAAAAATAGTAGGTCTGATGTCAGCAACTATAGGCCTGTTAGTATACTCAGTGTAATATCCAAAATTCTAGAGAGGACGGTGTACTGTCAAGCAGTTTAATATCTTAATGACAACAACATTCTTCATAGTTACCAATCAGGCTTTAGGAGATCTTACTCAACCGACACCTCCCTAATTAATCCGATGGATTACATGATAACTGAAATTTCGATAGGGAACCTCATAGGAATGGTAACCTTATACTTGCAAAAGGCCTTCGATACTGTCAACCATAATATATTATGTAAGAAACTTCAAGCTATCAGCATAGGTTCCGTAGACTGGTTTAAGTCCTATCTTAGCAACTGGAAACAAATTGTGAAAATCAACAAATCAGAATCAGAACCCCTGCCGATAACATGTGGAGTTCCCCAAGTTAGTATTCTGGGTCTCTTATTATTCCTATGTTATGTAAACGACATGCCCATCAGTGTCAAGTGCAAACTCCTACTGTATGCGGATGACAGTGCTCTGTTAGTGTCAGGTAAAGACCCACAAGATATAGCTAATAACATAATTGAGACGCAGAGCTCACAGATGTAAACAAACATGAGTAGCACTCGGACGCCGTAATAGTGAATCAGGGAGCCGTATAAACGAATTTTTGGGTATAATTTGAAATGTCCGTATTAACAAAATTCAGTAAAGTGAAGCACCGGATAGTGATGCTATAAAATGTTCTTGGTCTACTTTCGTAGTGTTTGACGATGGGCTCTGCCAGGTGTATTCTAAGGGCAGTTTATTTTTTCCAACTTGATAAATGTAATTAAGAGTTACAGGTGAAAGTAAAATATCCATATTTATCAATACATACTTAAAGTACCTGGCTGGCAAAACTGACCTGTTAGGTGCAGGTCTCCTCCTGGCAGCACCTGAGTCAGCTGATCACTACCAAGGGTAGTACTGCCCTTCGTCCAAGAGATGTTTGGTGGTGGAGACCCCAGACCTCTGCACCCTAGTGCCACTCCAGCCCCTGAACCAACCCTCCACCACCGCCTGCCACCCACAGCGATGGGTGGGTGTGAAGAAGTGGGCGTGGACAGGGCGGTGAGTCTGGAGGACTGGCTGCCCTCTCCTGCTGCTGTGGTTGCTGTCACCCACACCTGCCAAATGCATTAGAGCTTAACTAAGCTATTCTCTATTGAGCTAGAAAAACAGAATCATGCATTACAATTGGAATTTTGGAAATATAACGTTGACTTCGATACAAGACCTTGACTAAACAGGTAAACTTTTGCTAAATATGCAAAAACGATTTGTTAAAATTACATTTCTTCTCAGCATTATAAGAGCATATAATATGAAACAATATTATCTAAGTCCTTTCCTAATACTGTTACCATAAACTGCCCCATCAATGTTAGCCTCAAACTTTTCTTCACATTGCGTTATCCACGACCTATCCAGCTCTATGTTATCTGGGATAAAACACAAGTGTTGTTATGACTTATCCCACTATTGCTGTCACGATCGCACACAACACTGCTGTAATGACCTAACCCAGTACTATTTTCTCGACTTTTCACAACATAGTTCACTTTTAATTTCCTTGTTTTACATACCTTCCTAAATTCATCGACCAATCTTTGCAGCTTCTCTTCAGAATCTCCCAACTGCATCGGGTCATCAGCAAAAAGCAAATATGACAACTTTCACACTGCATTAGATTTTTTCATATTTTAATTCCACACCTCTCCCTATCGTCCTAGTATTCATTTTTCTACAACCCCTGTCTACAAATATGTTAAACAGCCATTATGACATCATACATCCCTGTCTAAGGCCTATTTTTACTGGAAAATTGGTTCCCTCTCTTCTACATACCCTAACCTGAGCTTCACTGTCCTCATTAAAATTCTTAACTGTTTTAAATATCCTTCTAACTATTCCAAACACTTGCAATATTTGCTACATTGCTTCGCTATACACCCTATCATATGTATTTTCTAAATCCATATGAAACGTTACTTTTATTAATTGAGAAATAAGTTTGTCTTTCCTTTGTATTGATTGTCATGATTTGAGGACACACTATCAAGCCTGAGAGTTGCAAGTCCTGGAAGGTGGTCACTTAAAAGATCCATAACTACTTACCAGTCATAACTACATACGATTAAAAACATTCAATCGACAGATGTAGTCAGCAGCCGTAATATTGCACCTGTAATATTGTGCACATTGTTGGTAACAGTACACACAGGACTCGTAACAGTACACACAGGGCTCGTAACAGTACACACAGGACTCGTAACAGTACACACAGGGCTCGTAACAGTACACACAGGACTCGTAACAGTACACACAGGGCTCGTAACAGTACACACAGGACTCGTAACAGTACACACAGGACTCGTAACAGTACACACAGGGCTCGTAACAGTACACACAGGACTCGTAACAGTACACACAGGACTCGTAACAGTACACACACGGCTCGTAACAGTCACACAGGACTCGTAATAGACACACAGGGCTCGTAACAGTACACACATGACTGTAACAGTACACACAGGGCTGTAACAGTACACACAGGGCTCTAACAGTACACAAGGCTCGTAACAGTACACACGGGCTGTAACAGTACACACAGGACTCGTAACATACACACAGGGCTCGTAACAGTACACACAGGGTCATAACAGTACTACACAGGACTCTAACAGTACAACAGGCTCGTAACAGTAACACAGGACTCGTAACAGTACACACATGGCCGTAACAGTACACAAGGCCTCGAACATACACACAGGGCTCGTAACAGTACACACAGGACTTGTAACAGTACAAACAGGGCTCGTAACAGTACACACAGGACTCGTAACAGTACACAGGGTCTAACAGTACACACAGGCTCTGTAACAGTACAACAGGGCTCGTAACAGTACACACAGGCTCGTAACAGTACACAAAGGACTCGTAACAGTACACAAAAAGGCTCGTAACAGTCACACATGACTCGTAACAGTACAACAGCTGTAACGTCACACAGGCTAACAGTCACACAGGACTCGTAACAGTAAACAGTACTGTAACAGTCACCAGCTGATAACAGTACACTAGGCACTGTACATATAACAGTAACTGGTAACACTGCACATAACAGTACTAGCACTGCACATCAGTATGTCAATATGATCAAAACGGTAAGACGTAGCATTCACATATAATAGTACTGGTCTGCACATAAAAGTATATAACAGTTTAACAGTACTGGTAGCACTGCACATATGTAACAGGTGAACATACTGGTAGCACTGCACATATAACAGTACTGGTCGCACTGCACATATAACAGGTAACAGTACTGGTAACACTGCACATATAACAGTACTGACCGCACTGCACATAACAGGTAACAGTACTGGTAGCACTGCACATATAACAGGTAACAGTACTGGTAGCACTGCACATATAACAGGTAACAGTACTGGTAGCACTGCACATATAACAGTACTGGTAGCACTGCACATATAACAGTACTGGTAGCACTGCACATATAACAGTACTGGTAGCACTGCACATATAACAGTACTGGTAGCACTGCACATATAACAGTACTGGTAGCACTGCACATATAACAGTACTGGTAGCACTGCACATATAACAGTACTGGTACATAGACAATTAACAGTACTGGTAGCACTGCACATATAACAGTACTGGTAGCACTGCACATATAACAGTACTGGTAGCACTGCACATATAACAGTACTGATAGCACTGCACATATAACAGTACTGGTAGCACTGCACATATAACAGTACTGATAGCACTGCACATATAACAGTACTGGTAGCACTGCACATATAACAGTACTGGTATGCATGACATATAAGAGTACTGGTAGCACTGCACATATAACAGTACTGATAGCACTGCACATATAACAGTACTGGTAGCACTGCACATATAACAGTACTGGTAGCACTGCACATATAACAGTACTGGTAGCACTGCACATATAACAGTACTGGTAGCACTGCACATATACAGTATGACAGTATACTGTAGCACTGCACATATAACAGTACTGGTAACACTGCACATATAACAGTACTGATAGCACTGTACATATAACAGTACTGATAGCACTGCACATATAACAGTACTGGTAGCACTGCACATATAACAGTACTGATAGCACTGCACATATAACAGTACTGGTAACACTGCACATATAACAGTACTGGTAACACTGCACATATAACAGTACTGTAGCACTGCACATATAACAGTACTGGTAACACTGCACATATAACAGTACTGGTAGCACTGTACATATAACAGTACTGGTAACACTGCACATATAACAGTACTGGTAACACTGCACATATAACAGTACTGTTAGGACTTTCGTTAAATCTAGTTGGGTTACTAACTGTTTCTAACTCTGCTGGAAAGGGACCTTAGAAGCTCGTGTAGCTTCTAAACACATACTCTATCTTAGCCACATCCTCATCCTTCTAAAGTTTCACTTGTTATGTGAAACTCTCCCTATTGGGTTGAACAAATATTCTGTTAGTGGGATGGAATGTGCAGGACCTGCCTAATATGGGCCAACAGGCTTGCTGCAGTGTTCCTCCTTTCTTATGTTCTTATGTTAATACAAAATAATTATACCAGAGGCCAAAACCTGTCTTCAAATTCGTGCATGAATTATTTACCAAATTGTTTTTCGTCCATTTTTGCATGCACGAAATTTTTATTTTTTATTGATTTTGGCTATTTTATCTTAGGTTAGTTTAAGTTAACATATTAATACATATTTACTTGTAATTGCCCAACTACAACACTAATATAATGTATGTTAGGTAAGACCTAAAATTTGGAGTAATTTATTAATAAATATTAATTCTATCATTTTTTTTTCTGTTAAAGTCTTTTGCGCGATAAATAATATAATATATTTATTTTTTTGACAGTTTTGAAAAAACAAATATGATTCATTTTCATAATTTGCTCATCCTTGTTTTAACAGTAATTCAGTTCAGTCATATCCATGCAGTTAATTAGCATTTGCCTTGAAAGTGTTGGTAAACAACCTGGCGATCATCTTAAGTACCGTTCACTACTTGTTCAGAACGGCAACCTCTCTCCTGTAGAATAACCATAATTACTTGAACATCACAGTTCAATGAGGCTGTATCAGCTTCCTGATCAAAAAGTGACCGTTGGTGAGGTATTAGGCATATCTGACTAGCCTTCTATAACTATATTTTCTTGTATGGTATAATCGATAACTTAGTGACATCTTCCAGGTATGAAACGTCCGAATGATGGGTCGGGATTTTTAGCTTGATCATGACTCTCAACATGTTCAGAGACGGCGCTTTTAAGTATGATGCTAAAGAAACAAGAGTTGGGTTGGAAATGTGAGCATCGCCAGTGACTATCAGAATGTGACTATCCGAATGTGACTATCAGAATGGAAGTTGTTTAGGTTCTTACAATACCTTCCATTTTATTCACTTAAATTTCAGGACTTTTCTTTTCTGATTAACACACTTTATATCTTATTTCCCTATCAATCATTTTCAAGGATATTTTATGGTCTTGAATGAGTTAAATTGATATTTATATTAATATGCATATACCATATACAGTTTCTCTAACTTCACTAATATGACTCATACTCTTCAATAATAAAAATACATTTCCCTGATACCCAGATGTAATGGGAAGGGAGAAAGAACCTGTTACGCCCTTTGCTCATTTCTAGAACGAAATGATGTGTATTAATGTTTGTTTTGGTTTTCACTTAATATTATATTAAGATATTTCATTAATAGCTAAATGGATTTACTCGACTTTATAATATTATCTGAAATTGTTTAGCTTTGCACATATAGATGTTTGTAATATTAGAATACTGCTGTACTGGCTGGTTAAAGCACCAGAGACTGCTAGTGCGGCTGGTTAGTACCAGCAGACACTTTTGACTTCAAACCGAGTTTAGGTCGGTGGTAAAAGCCTTACCTTGTTTAGTTCATACCTTCCTCTGGTCTAGGAAGGGACTAGTGGAGAATCTGTCTTTAAGACTCCCTACTTTCCCCCCACCAGTGCCCAGGAGTTATTGGAAAACCCTTGAATAGTGAATATCTATCTGAGACGGTGGATGAATATATTGGTCTGAATAGGCGGATGAAAAACTCTTGAAGACAATGAGAATAAGTGAACAGTTATTTGCTTCAGCGTGGTGGAAAATGCACGTGTCTGTACATATATTTACATATACCTTTTGACTCGCTGTGAAAGAGTCTAATAACGCTCGGCCTAGAGCAGTTTGTGAATGTTTAACTTATTATAGTGATAATAAGGTTAATGATATGTTTTACTCAGTGTGCGAAATGAGTATTAATTATTAAAACTGTTAATAAAACTAACTGAAACTAGAAAGATTCCTTTTTCCTCCATATGTGAGCCCAGTTACGAGTTAAATCTGTTCTTTTCTCCATTTTGTTACGAGAAGCACTACCTCTAAGTGATTTACCGGCTAGGCCCGTAACAGAACCCCACCTAGCTGGAGAACAACCCCACCTAGGTTCAGAAGAACCCCACCTAGCTGGAGAGGACTTGGCGTTCTTGCATGTCTCGTAAGTCTCAAGACGGTTTCACTGTCAGTCATATATAAACCATATATTTCTAAAGGATTAACATTGAACACGATTTTTTCTAAAGGATTCACATTGAACACGATTTTTTTCTAAAGGATTTACGTTGAACACGATTTTTTTTTGTGTTTGCAGAGTATAACAACGATGTGATTTTTAGATGTGATCAAAAATTACTTTGGTATAATTATAAACAATTGTGTTTACTGAAAGAGCAGCACCTGAATTCTTGTATCAATATGTTTCTTGACTTTCTACTTTGTTGAAAAAAAGTATTACGTTTATTCAGACTTATTAATACATTCAATGGGTGAGTTCTAATCTCGAAGGGGTCACAGAGAGCCTGGGGAATGAGAGGTAATAAGCTTTGATCCAAGGAAGGAGAGGTTACCTAGATTCTTATGCCATCTACTGTGCTCTCATATTTTTGCTGCTCATTCTTAGCACGTTTCGAGCACTCACGACAGCTTTAGGGATGAGGTGTTCAGCATAGTGCAGCTACTGAACTCTAAATGCAGATTATATAACCGATCAAAGATTTGTTTTTAGAAATAGCGACAAATCACACTTGGAATTTGACTATACGCCTTGCGCTGCTAGACTTATGCCATCTTATATTTTATTATTTCGCTGTTGTAGAGTAATTATATGTAAATGCTGTTGAAAATCAGTTAATTTTACAAAACCTGATTTATAGGCATCATTATTGTGGAGACATTTCAGCGTGCCAGCTGGCTTCTCGGTGGAATACAGAGACAGAAAGCTGAGTCCAGAATGAAGGAAGTTCATGTAGAAGCGGATAAGAACTTCAGAGGTGGTCAGTTCCATAGCCTAGGTGGTCAGTTCTTCAGCCCAGGTGGTCAGTTCTTCAGCCTAGGTGGTCAGTTCTTTAGTCTAGGTGGTCAGTTCTTCAGTCTAGGTGGTCAGTTCTTCAGTCTAGGTGGTCAGTTCTTCAGTCTAGGTGGTCAGTTCCATAGCCTAGGTGGTCAGTTCCATAGCCTAGGTGGTCAGTTCTTCAGCCTAGGTGGTCAGTTCTTCAGCCTAGGTGGTCAGTTCTTCAGCCTAGGTGGTCAGTTCTTCAGCCTAGGTGGTCAGTTCTTCAGCCTAGGTGGTCAGTTCTTCAGCCTAGGTGGTCAGTTCTTCAGCCTAGGTGGTCAGTTCTTCAGCCTAGGTGGTCAGTTCTTCAGCCTAGGTGGTCAGTTCTTCAGCCTAGGTGGTCAGTTCTTCAGCCTAGGTGGTCAGTTCTTCAGCCTAGGTGGTCAGTTCTTCAGCCTAGGTGGTCAGTTCTTCAGCCTAGGTGGTCAGTTCATAGCCTAGGTGGTCAGTTCTTCAGCCTAGGTGGTCAGTTCTTCAGCCTAGGTGGTCAGTTCTTCAGCCTAGGTGGTCAGTTCTTCAGCCTAGGTGGTCAGTTCTTCAGCCTAGGTGGTCAGTTCTTCAGCCTAGGTGGTCAGTTTTTCAGCCTAGGTTGTCAGTTCCATAGCCTTGATCAATCTGAAATGGTGGCAATTGAATGTCGCTTATATACTCCAGTCAGAAGAGAGATGTGGCAGCTGTAGATGATATCACAAAAGGAGACGTTGTCTGCAGCTGATGAAAACGAGTAGGTACAAATGAAAGACCATTCGGCAAATAATGCGTGCTGGAATTGAAGAAAAATTGCTGTACGATAATTATATACATAGTGGAACAAAAATTAACCTATGACGTAGTTTTATTTTCGACCACAAAGGATTTCGTCAAGCATTCCCATATGAGTTTAGAAACAACATAATCTTTAAAAGTTACTTTCCAACAGAGCAGAAGTTGGAAGCAGGTGGTGAAGCCTGACCCAGTACACGGTAAGTGTCACCAGTACGGTGTTACATAGTAACAGTGCTCTGCTACTAGTACCGTGTTACATGGTAACAGTGCTTTGCTACTAGTACGGTGTTACATGGTAACAGTGCTCTGCTACCAGCACTGTGTCCACTGCTTCCATTACAGTGAAAAAGGCATCAGTATTGTGAAAAAAACTGTTATTAGTACTGCAAAAACTGAACTGGTCATATTGAAATCAGAAACATGAATATTGATACTAGTGGTATAAACCTTGGTAATATATACCCACAAATTGGTTTAGAAAGACACGTAAGCAAACACACAGACATATTTATTAAAATACGTCTCGGTCCTGGGACCTTGATTACTTCTCAAGGGCAACATCAAGGTGACAGGACCGAAATGTAATCTAATATGTCCTACTGTTTGCTCACGTGTCTTTCTAAACCCTTGACACTAGTCCTGTGCAAACTATATCAACAATGAAAAGATGTAATTTCAAAATATAGTATTAAAATATTTAAAAAATATAAATATTTTATTTATTACTGATTCCAGTAATCTGATAACTTGCTTCGTCAACAGCAGCCAGAAATGAAGAAATTTTCTTTGACCTTGTTATCAGCTCCAGTACTTAGTGGTTGTCTTCAAGTATTCGATAAAAGCTATCCATGTAATGTTCATCAAAATCAAATCAACTTCAACGTCAAATGTGTCTAATATTCCTTTACACTGATCGTAAAACACGTTTTAACTGATGCATAAGAACAATTTAATTCAAGTTACTCTAAATTAAATAAAAACAAACTGTGAGTTCATCGTAATTAGTTTAAGATGACGTCTTTACAAAGTGTAGTGAAGAAGGTGGAGAGAACAGTACTGACCTGTACCCTGGAGGAGGGGGCGAGGCCGGTCAGTTCCTTCCAAGTAGCCTCTGACCCACTTGCTCCAACCACATCCCGCAACACACCCTGAAACCACACTTCTGTCACATCTTCTTCACTTCCTAACATCTTTTTCACCAATAAACTCTAAAATATGTATTAAATTTATACTCATAACACACTTCTATATTTTCTTTACGCTCCCCACTTACCGTCTACATCACCTGTACACTTCCCTCTTATTTGTCAAGTGTACACTTTTCAAAGTGTGGAGTTGACTCCACACTCTCCAAGCATTCCAGGGTTAACTCCACACTCATTGGGCATTCCATTCTTAACTCAACACTCTAGACAACATCATGTAAGATTATGGGAGCAATGCAATTATCTGTGTCGGTGAGGGAGGCAAGAATGTGGGCAGACGTAGAAATGAGGATTTAGTTAGCAGGTATAAGACATCATTAGATATAATTAGGAAGAAGAAAGGGCGCCCTGTTATATGAGACATTTTGCCTATAAGGGGTGTTGGAACCTAATGGATGTCCAAAGCAATTGGTGTTAATTGTTGCCTGGACACATACTGTAAGGAGAATTCACTACCATTCATCGACAACTGGGACCACTTCTATGGCAGAAATGACACGTATGCCAGGGATGGGGATCACTTATCTAGGACTGGTGTAGGTGTTTTCTCTAATTCAATGATATGGGTTCTGGAAGGAAAAAATGGATTATGCAAATATTGATTTAGGTTCTGATGTCATGATCACCGAGTACCACATTTAAAGGTTTAAGCCGTTCCATGTTTATAGAAATAACTGAGGGGGGTAGCGTTATATGTCAGAGATAATTTGAACTGTTCCATCAAAACAGGAATAAAAATTGATGTATTAGACAATGAATCTGCGTGGGTAGAATTTCTAGAAGAAAAATTTATTTTGGATGTTATATCCCGACCCCTTAACTTAGATAGTGACAGAGGGAGACTTGTTTGAAATGAAACTATTAGGGCTTCTAGACATGATAATGTAGTAATAGTAGGGGATTTTAACTTTAATCAAATAGACTGGACTGTTTTGACCGGAAATTTAGAGTCCAGTGACATCCTGAATGTTGTTCAGGACTGCTTTTTGAAGCAATTTGTAACAGAACCTAACAGAGGTAATAATCTGTTGGATCTGCCTTTGTCCATTAAGGAAACTCTCGTTAATAATCTTGAGATCACTGAGGGGCTTGGCGGAAGTGATCACAAATCTATTTGATACCTTTGATATCACTTGGAAATACTTGTCTTGACTGGGATATTTGACTAATGATTCTATTCAAGATGATACTTACAGTAATGACAGGAACGGCGAGTACAACTGCTCATAATAATGTACATGTTCAAAGTATATATATATTCCCCAGAGGAAAATTAGGTCAAAAAAGAACAATCCCAAATAGATGAATAGGAGACTAAATCATTTATTAGGAGAGAAGAGAGGAATTTACAAGCGCATCAAAAGAGGAGAGGTTAACCTTATTCACCAATACATTAATTTTAAAAAGATAAGTAAAATAAGGAATTAGGAAGGTTAAACACGATTATGAAATTAAAATAGCTGGAGAATCAAAGACGAATCCAAAAGGGATCTTTCAAGTGTATCGGACAAAGGCCAGGATAAAAATAGGACCACTGAAAACAAGGTTGAAACAGCTTACTGATAATGAGCAGGAAATGTGCTCTATGTTTAATAGTTATTTCTTGTCGGTTTTCACACATTATTATAATTATTCAGCTCCAGAAGAAAACAAATTATGTAATAATACAATCACGAGGGATATGATTATCAAACAATTAGACTAAGTAAAACAAGTCCCCAGGCCCCGACGAACTCTATTGAAGGCTACTTAAAAAAAGCAAGTTAGAACTTATTCAGCCACTATCGAGCCTGTTTAACTCATTAATCCAAACTGGTGTTGTGTCTGAGATGTGGAAGATGGCTAACATAATTCCCATATTTAAATCAGGGGATAAGTCAATTATGTGAAATTACCATCCAAGAATCAGTTATAGCTGATATTATTTGAAGTTACCTTAAAGAACATAATTTGATTAATGAATCTCAGCATGGATATACTAGAAGTCGTTCCTACCTGACAAATTTACTAAAATTTTTTAATAAAGCATTTGAGGCAGTAGACAACAATAAAGAATATGATGCAGTTTATTTGGATTTCAGTGAGGCCTTCAACAGAATACCTCACAAAAGGCAGTTAAGAAAAGTGGCAGCTCATTGTATAAAAGGTAAAGTTCTAATAGGGATTGAGGTAGAGCTACCAAGAGGAGGCAGCGAGTTTGCATTAATGTGGTCGTTCTTCAGGGATCAGTTTTGGGTCCATTGTTGTTCATAATTTACATTAATGACCTTGAAGAAGGAATAACAAGTGACTTGAGTAAATTCGCTGATGACACAAAAATAGGCGAATAATAGATTTTGAGGACAACACAAACTTCAGCGGGATTTAATGTCAGATCTGGAAAGTAACAGATACAGTTCAATGGGGACAAGTGTAAAGTCCAAGCCCTTGGAAACGAAAATAACCCTCATAGTTATAAACTAGGTGATGTAGGGAAAAGAAATACTAAACGGTACTATGAAATAGCAAATGATTAAAAAAATTGACCCGAAAGGCTTTTTCCAGGTACGTATACAGAACAAAAGATAAATAAAAGATGGTCCTCTTAAAAGTAATTCTGGGCAGCTTGCTGACAAAGAACCAAGGTGCTAGATTTAATAAAGTATTTCCTCTCGCACAAATAGGAAGACATAACAAATCCAAGATTAATTTTTAAGTGGCTGAAGAAGAAAAAGTTATGATATCGAGTCACTAAGGATATGGTTCTCAAACAGGTGAACTAATTAAAGCAAAATAAATCCCCGGGCCTTTTTGAACTTTTTTCAAAGGTTCTTAAAGAGTGCAAAACGAAACATTGTGAACTATTAACTAACCTTTTTAATATATCTCCTCAAACAGGTGTAGTGTCTGGTATGTGAAAGATGGCTAATGTAATTCCTATTTTTACAGCAGGGGATAAGGAGTTACTGTCAAATTACCACTCAATAAGCCTGGCCTCAATTATAGGCAAATATTATAGCTAATATTATAAGAATCAATTCTGATACGCAGAATTTGATCAATGATACTTAACATGGATTTACGATGGGCCAGACTAATTTACTGACTTTCTTCAGTAAAGGTTTCGAGGCAGTTGTTCATCAGTCCTATACAAAGGACTGGTGAAGCCACTGTGTGGCGAAACGTTTTATCAATAAAGATACCTAAGTGTTGCGCATTTGTCTCATTTATCAACTTGTCGGTTCTCTGAACCATTTACCTACAAACTTGTATATTTAACAGGCATTTACCGCATGATGCTTAGATGTGTGCAGGTTATTACATCCTTTTAGGAACACAGTGAAATATATGAGTCACAGTAAACACCCGAGTTCTTGGGAACTGTATATGTCTCCCCTTATGTGTACTTGTGCGTGCCTCCATGTTTTTAATGTGTCTAGTAGTAAGTTAGTTGACCTCGATCTCCAAGGTTTGTCCTGTGAAAATAACAACGTTACGTTTACGACACTGGGTTCTCGGTTACGTGAGTATTGTTTCACGCTTATGTGACTGGTGAAGGTTTGTGTGGGTAGCTGTGCGCTGCCACGGCTGAGACACTATGTTGTAATTTGTATAGCTTACGCTAGTCGTGTTCGTTCTTACAAAGCCGAGAGAAACTACTCAGTAACTGAACTAGAAACCTTTGTAACTGTCTGGGCCTTGAGTCATTTCTAAGACGTTATCTACCAACATTCCATCAAGATTCATATCGACCACTCGCTTTGTTTTCTCCTTTTCAAAGAAGAATCTCTCAGACAAGCATGTTCGATGGTCTCTCACTTTCATCAGCCGTCTCTCATGTCGTTGATGATGCCCCTCTGAGGTATATCGCTTTTGTTGGCTCTAATAACTCCTCCGTTTAGAATCTAGAGAGAGCACAACCTCGAGACCCTTTTTAGTCACCTGTACTTCTTTTTCTGACCAGGAGGATGCCAACCTGCAGGTCAAACCGCCTCTACCGGCGAGGGATTTGGTCGTCAACCAAGGAGCGTTGTGCAGAGTGGCTAGCCTAGTGGAGCAGAACCGTCTACTAGCTAGTCATCCCAGAGTTCTTAGCACCAGACACCCTGAAGTTGATCCATGATGTTCCAGGTGTAGCACATACTTTGCAATTTACTCTGCCTCCAGCACAAAGGTATAGTTACATGTCCTAACTCCATCCTCAATTATTCCATTACAAATGGGCCGTGGGAAAGAACTTGTGACGAATTTCTTGACTTCAGAGAGAGGTCGATACCCTGACACGGTAATGTGAGTTAGTACCCATTCCTCACAAAAACTGCTGAGACAATTGTAAATGTTCTGAGTACATTATCCTCCGACATACTTGCCCACGTGTCCTCTTGTCGAATAAAGGGTCGGAGTTCATTAGTGCCACAATGCAGGATCTTTGCTGTAGGTTCGGCATATGCCAAGTGCCCGTAGTTGCACGCCATCCCGCGAGCAATGGCCTTGACGATCGTACGAATTGCAAAATCCTAGAGGTGTTCAGAGTGATTAACAATCCGAGTTGTACTTCATGGGATGATGTGCAGGGTACCCTAAACTCTTTGTACAACAGCAACTTTGCATTCCGCTGCTATGACAAGCCAGCTCCCAAATTTGCGGCCCTTTCAGTGTCCTGAGACAGCTTCACGGCAACAAGATCGAGGTGAAGGAGACTGCCAGTGGAGCAATTAAGGAAACTCACTTTGACCACTTGAAGGGGAGGAACGGGTGTTGCGACCAGAATGACAGTGTCAGCTCTTCTACTACTACTACGTGACCAATGACAGCCTCCCTGTTCAGCGACATACTAATGGTCTACGACCAAGGACAGCAGTACAGTTCTATGACACTGACACAACCAATGACTTGTCAGACTCTTTCGTTGACTACAATGTCTTCTCGCTGAAAATGGGAATCAACGCTCATACACTATACAGTTAGTTAAAGGTCACATATCGGAGTCAGTGTGGACTATATCATGTATATATATTTCACATACATAAATGCACCATTGTATCTTCCTTGAAAGTTCTGTAATTATAAGTTTGATTTCGCACAACGTGTATTATACAGTCTGTATCCTAGGCCAGGGCAGTACCTCTCATGTCACACCTTAGCAAGTGCTACTGACAGTCATTGCTCTACAGATGCGCAGAAAGAGAGAGCGAGACAAAGAGACGAGAGAGAGAGAGAGAGAGAGAGAGAGAGAGAGAGAGAGAGAGAGAGAGAGAGAGAGAGAGAGAGAGAGAGAGAGAGAGAGAGAGAGAGAGAGAGATTATCATTATATTCAAAAAGAAGTACTAAACCCACTGGGTCATACAGCGCTGCAGGTCAGGGGGGTGTGGCTGGAACAAAAAAAATATAGCCAAGGGAGGAGAGGATAACAGAGGTAGAGTTAGAAAGGGTTGTGAGGAGTGCTAAAGAAAGTATTATCAAAGTCTTTGTAATGAATCGGTTGCTGTCGCAGGTGGGGTCGTCAGCGAGGAGGGAAGATGAAGTAATGGCGTTAGAGCGGTGACGACGTCGAAGGAAAATTCATGCTCGTTGATGGACAGGACAGTCCAATAGAATATGATAAACTGAAATTGGAACCAAACAATTCTCACAGAGTGAAACAGGGCGCCTCTCCATGAACATATAGAGGGGGCAAATGAAGAAAATACAAGAACGAGTGAAGACAAAGAGAAAATGGACGGAGTAAATAGGGGCGGCGAACAGATAATAGACCTCTACTAACGTCCGTTACTATCCTGTATGTAAAAGGATCGTGAAGGTCTTGAGAGTGGACAAAATAGAGGAGACAATGAGCATCACGGCGATCGTTCAAGAATGGAACATTCGTCTCTGCTTATAGGCTCTCGACAGGTGAGGAACGAAAAGCCCCAAGACATAAACGTAATCCCTGATTATGGATGGGATCAAGTTTAGAAAGAGTTGCAGGAGAGGCCGCTGAATATATCTAGTCACCATACTCTAGTTTTGATCAAATTAGGGCTGAATGGAGTTGAAGGAGAGTTCGACGATCAGCCCCCAATAAAGATGAGCGAGGGTTTTAAGGAGGTTCAACCGGCTTTGGCAAGTTGCTTTCAGGGCGGTAATGTGAGGTTTCCAGGACAACCGGAGATCAAACAGAAGGTCGAGAAATATGACCATGTCATGTTCGGGATATGTGAACCATACAGGTACAATGGAGTATCAGGGACGACAGAACGTCTGGCGAAAGTAATTTGGTGTGTTTTAGCACTAGAAAATTTAAACCCATGAGCAATAGCCCAGTGCAAAACACAGTTGACAGCATTCTGGAGAGAGGCTCTTACTAGGCGACAAGCTATAGCAAAGTCATAAATATAGAGTAATAACCAAATATTAGATTGGGGAACAGATGCCAGATCATTTATACCAAGGAGAAAAGAGTGGTGCTAAGGACACATCCCTGAGGGACACCCTCAGCATGGACAAAGTCCAGGGAAAGCAAATTGTTAACCTGAACTCGGAAATGTTGCTAAGATAAGAAGTTTTTAAGGAAAAATAACAGATTGCCTCGAAGGCCTAAGGAATGAGCGGCTCTTTACAAAAGCCAATTTGACTGTTGGAGAGACTATTGTGTGTCTCTAAATACATCATACGTCTATTTACCAGACGTTCCATCAAATTGCAAACTGCACTGCTAAGAACAATGGGACGATAGTGTGAGGCATCATGTCCAGAATTATCTGGTTTACGAAAAGGCAGAACAACTGCAGATTTCCACAGCTGCGGAAGAACTCCTTGAGACCAAATAAGATTAAAAACACGTAAAAGAATTGCAAAGACTAACGGATGTAAATGCTGAAGCATACGAATGTCGATGATTAGGCAAACGAAACTGAACCTACTTCTAGAAGTGTAAAATGTACATTATAAGACTCTTCTCTGCTAGAGGAAAAGAGGTGATACACGTTGTATCACCACTAGTCTAGTCACATACAATGTACACTCAAAACATACATGTTGTATCACCACTAATCTAGCAACATACAATGTACACTCACAACATACATGTTGTGTCACCACTAGTCCAGCCACATACAGTGTGTTACCATTACACTCTCCACACGCTGTCCATGTAACATTGAAAACCAACAAACATCATTTTTGTCATCTATAACTCCACCCTCCACACAACCTGTGTAACTTATACACCCTCCACACAACCTGTGTAACTTATACACGCTCCACACAACCTGTGTAACTTATACACCCTCCACACAACCTGTGTAACTTATACACCCTCCACACAACCTGTGTAACTTATACACCCTCCACACAACCTGTGTAACTTATACACCCTTCACACAACCTGTGTAACTTATACACCCTCCACACAACCTGTGTAACTTATACACCCTTCACACAACCTGTGTAACTTATACACCCTTCACACAACCTGTGTAACTTATACACCCTTCACACAACCTGTGTAACTTATACACCCTTCACACAACCTGTGTAACTTATACACCTTCACACAACCTGTGTAACTTAACACCCTTCACACAACCTGTGTAACTTATACACCTTTCACACAACCTGTGTAACTTATACACCCTTCACACAACCTGTGTAACTTATACACCTTCCACACAACCTGTGTAACTTATACACCCTTCACACAACCTGTGTAACTTATACACCTCCACACAACCTGTGTAACTTATACACCCTTCACACAACCTGTGTAACTTACACCCTCCACACAACCTGTGTAACTTATACACCCTTCCACACAACCTGTATAACTTGACACCTTCCACACAACCTGTGTAACTTATACACCCTTCCACACACCTGTTAACTCTGTACACCTCCACACAACCTGTGTAACTTGTACACTCTTCACACAACCTGTGTAACTTCCACATTCTTCCTCCACACAACCTGTGTAACTTATACACCCTTCACACAACCTGTATAACTTCGACACCCTCCACACAACCTGTGTAACTTATACACCTTCACACAACCTGTATAACTTCGACACCCTTCACACACCTGTGTACTTATACCCTTCACACAACCTGTGTAACTTATACACCCTCCACACAACCTGTGTAACTTATCACCCTTCACCAACCTGTGTAACTTATACACCCTCCACACAACCTGTTAACTTATACACCCTTCACACAACCTGTGTAACTTATACACCCTTCACACAACCTGTATAACTTCGACACCCTCCACACACCTGTGTAACTTATACACCCTTCACACAACCTGTGTAACTTATACACCTTCCCACACACCTGTGTAACTTATACACCTCCACACAACCTGTGTAACTTTACACCCTTCACACAACCTGTGTAACTTACACCCTTCACACAACCTGTGTAACTTATACACCCTCCACACAACCTGTGTAACTTATACACCCTCCACACAACCTGTGTAACTTATACACCTCCACACAACCTGTGTAACTTATACACCCTTCCCACAACCTGTGTAACTTATACACCCTCCACACAACCTGTGTAACTTATACACCCTTCACACAACCTGTATAACTCGACACCCTTCACACAACCTGTGTAACTTTACACCTTCACACACACCTGTGTAACTTATACACCCTTCACACAACCTGTGTATTATACACCCTTCACACAACCTGTGTAACTTATACACCCTCCACACAACCTGTGTAACTTATACACCCTTCACACAACCTGTGTAACTTATACACCCTTCACACAACCTGTGTAACTTATACACCCTCCACACAACCTGTGTAACTTATACACCCTTCACACAACCTGTGTAACTTATACACCCTCCACACAACCTGTGTAACTTATACACCCTTCACACAACCTGTATAACTTCGACACCCTCCATATTCAACATTTGCTACTTCTACACTCTCTTCGTACAACCTGGGCTACTTCTTCACATTCTACACTCAACTTGTGTTACGTATACACTGTTCGCACACCACCTGTGTTACCTGTACACTCTGCCCACACCACCTATGTTACCTGTACACTCTTCCCACACCACCTGTGTTACATGTACACTCTTCCCACACCACCTGTGTTACCTGTACATTCTTCCCACACCACCTGTGTTACTTGTACACTCTTCCCACACCACCTGTGTTACCTGTACATTCTTCCCACACCACCTGTGTTACTTGTACATTCTTCCCACACCACCTGTGTTACCTGTACACTCTTCCCACACCACCTGTGTTACCTGTACATTCTTCCCACACCACATGTGTTACCTGTATACTCTTCTCACACCACCTGTGTTACTTGTACACTCTTCCCACACCACCTGTGTTACCTGTATACTCTTCTCACACCACCTGTGTTACTTGCACACTCTTCACACACTAACAGAGATACGTCAACAGTCGTCACACACTACGTCACATCTACTCTCTGCACACTCAACCAGCACTAACTGTATGCTCTCCTCACACTCATTTGTCAGTCTAACTCTTTCCACTCATCAACTGTGTCAACGTCACAGGGTGTATTTCAAATGTTACTTTCTTGGTATTCACTATTCTCACACTCCTGTCTCCTTTCAGTTATCTCTATACACCAATAATGACTCCTCTATCCATTATATAAACATGATGCGTCACCTTTGCTCGCTCCAAACACATGTGTCACCTCTGATTTCTCCACCTCTGTTGTGCTCCTCCTGCAGTAGGGTTAGGGGACACGCACCTGGTCTCCCCTAGAGGAGTACAGGGTGTAGTGGAGGACGGCGCCGGTGAGAGGGTGAGGCGGCGCCCAAGTCACCAGCATTGTGCTACCACTAGTCACCACAACACGCACACGTCTTGGAGGGCCGGGCACTGGATATGTGGAAGGCAGGATTTTCAACATGCGTATGCAATGAATCAGCAAAAATCAACCTAAACATAACGAAAATACGTATATTATGACTTTAAAGAAATATTAAATATATTAAACCGATCTAGAATAAATTGAATACAATCAAGTAAAAATAATTTTTCATTCATCATATCACACACGCACACACAACACACACACACACACACACACACACACACACACACAAAATATATATATATATATATATATATATATATATATATATATATATATATTATTGTAACCATGAATCAGTAGTATTGATCAATAACAACACTGCGACTAGCAAAGGATTCGAACCCATGCTGCTTTGGCCGCCTCATGGTGAGCGAAAACTCACACCACCGTTTGTCCTCGGATGACGGTAAAACACCTAACTTGGTTGGGTGTATCATTCTTGTAGGATTGTGTGGTCCTGTGGGTTAGAGCGTAATGGGTTTTTGCTCACTATGAGGCGGGCCAAAGCAGCATGGGTTCGAATCCTTGGCTTGTCGCAGTGTTGTTATTGATCAATACCACTCGTTCGTTGTTACAATAATATAAAATACTGCTGCTTGGGTTAGTGCGCCAACAGGGAGGAGAATGAAATTAGATCAGAGGCACCCACACTATCGTATGTCCTTGGATGACGGTAAAACACCTACTTTGGCTGAGTGCGTAATTCTTATAGGATTGTGTGGTCTTGTGTTTGCGATATTTGTTTAAAATAATATATATAGTATATATATATATATATATATATATATATATATATATATATATATATATATATATATATATATATATATATATATATATATATATATATATATATATATATATCTATATATATATATATATATATATATATATATATATATATATATATATATATATATATATATATATATATATATATATGTGTGCTAATAGGTAAAACTGGTCAATTAGCAATAACTCATTTAAAATTAAGTCCTTTCTAAAATTTTCTCTTATACGTTTAAAGATATATTTTTATTTAATTTATGTTAATGTAAAAATTTATAATTTTGTACCAAGAGAAACTTTGAAAACCTACCTAACCTTATTACAACAAGCGCAATTTAATTTAACCTAACCCAACTAATTATATTTTAGATACGTTAACAATAATTTTATAATAAACAAACACAATGAAATATATTTTTTTCTTTAGGATCAGAATGATTTGTGCGAAATTATTGCATACACAAATATTCGCTAAATTAAATTGTGCTTGCTATAATAAGGTTAGGTAAGTTTCTTTTGGTACAAAATTAAAAAAATTATACATTAACATCAACGAAAAAAATATATCTTTAAACGTATAAGATTTTTTTTAGAAAGGACTTAATTTTAAATGAGTTCTTGCTAATTGACCAGTTTTACCTAATCGACACGACATGTATATATATATATAGTATATATATATATATATATATATATATATATATATATATATATATATATATATATATATATATATATATATATAAATTTATATGGATAGCAGATGAACAAGGAGGCTTCAGGAAGAGTAGGGGGTGTGTAGACCAAGTGTTTGCAGTGAAACATATAGGTGAACAATATTTAGATAAGGGTAAAGAGGTGCTTGTGGCATTTATGGATTTGGAAAAGGCGTATGATAGGGTGGATAGTGGGGCAATGTGGTAGATGTTGCAAATGTATGGAATAGGAGGTAGGTTATTGAAAGCTATGAAAACTTTTTACGAGGATAGTGAGGCTTAGGTTAGAGTATGTAGGCGAGAGGGAGATTATTTCCCAGTAAAAGTAGGCCTTAGACAGGGATGTGTGATGTCACCATGGTTGTTCAATATATTTATAGATGGAGTTGTAAGAGAAGTGAATGCTCGGGTGTTGGCAAGAGGTGTGGGGTTAAAATATTAAGAATCTAACACAAAGTGGGAGTTGTCACAGTTGCTCTTTGCTGATGACACTGTGATTTTGGGGGATTCTGAAGAGAAGTTGCAGAGGTTGGTGGATGAGTTTGGTAGCGTATGTAAAAGAAGGAAATTAAAAGTGAATATAGGAAAAAGTAAGGTGATGAGGACAACAAAAAAATTAGATAACGGAAGATTGGATATCAGATTGGAGGGAGAGAGTATGGAGGAATTGAATGTATTCAGATATTTTGGAGTGGATGTGTCAGCAGATGGGTCTATGAAGGATGAGGTGAATCATAGAATTAACTAGAGGAAAAAGGTGAGTGGTGCACTGAGGAGTTTGTGGAGACAGAGAACTTTATCAATGAAAGCAAAGAAGGGAATGTATAGAGTATAGTTATACCAACACTCTTGTATGGGTGTGAGACATGGGTTGTGAATGTTGCAACAAAGAGAAGGCTGGAGGCAGTGAAGATGTCTTGTCTGAGGACAATGGTGTGAATATAATGCAGAGAATCCGTAGTTTGGATATTAGGAGGAGGTGTGGGATTACCAAAATTATTATCCAGAGAGCTGAGGGGATGGTTGTTGAGGTGGTTTGGACATGTAGAGAGGTTGGAGCAAAATAGAATGACTTCGAGAGTGTATAAATTTGTAGTGGAGGGAAGGCGGGGTAAGGGTCGGCCTAGAAAAGGTTGGAGGGAGGGGGTAAAGGAGGTTTTGTGTGCGTGGGGCTTGAACTTCCAGCAAGCGCGTGTGAGCGTGCTAGATAAGAGCGAATGGAGACAAATGGTTTTTATTACTTGAAGTGCTGTTGGAGTGTGAGCAAGGTAACATTTATGAAGGGATTTAGGGAAACCGGCAGGCCGGACATGAGTCCTGGAGATGGGAAGTACAGTGTCTGCACTCTGAAGGAGGGGTGTTAATGTTGCAGTTTTGTAGCTGTAGTGTAAGCATGCCTCTGGCAAGACAGTGATGGAGTGAGTGATGATGAAAGTTTTTCTTTGTTGGCCACCCTGCCTTGGTGGGAAACGGAAAAGTGTTAATGAAAAAAATGAAAGAGAGAGAGAGAGAGAGAGAGAGAGAGAGAGAGAGAGAGAGAGAGAGAGAGAGAGAGAGAGAGAGAGAGAGAGAGAGAGAGAGAGAGAGAGAGACAGACACATAAATAGATAGATTGTCACATAAATTAAATTACCTAAAGGCTTTAGCAAAAATAAAAGTGTTTACCGTCGTCTTGTGTCACACAAAAAATGGGGTTACTGGAGGGACTATAACCGATCTCGTTGAAGGCTTTGACATGTATAGTGATGTTCGTGGCTGGTGGCAGGCCGTCCAGGTTTTTCTCCAGGTTGGTTGTACTTACTTCCCACATGTTGCCTGCAAGAAAAAAAAAAAGCTTTATGTAGAAGTTAAAGGATACAAACAATAAAAACATTTTAATTATAAATGTGTTACAACTCTACTTGGTGGATGTATTTATTTTAATATTCCAGTCAATAAGACTGTTCAACTGCCTCCCAGCATACATAAGGGGGATTACCAATAGACCCCTGGCTGTCTTCAAGAAGGCGTTGGACAAGCACGTAAATTCAGTACCAGATCAGCCGGGCCCTGGTGGCTAAAGCTCTCGCTTCACACGGCGAGTGTATGGGTTCGATTCCCAGAGCGGTTAGAAACATTGGGCGTGTTTCTTTACACCTGTTGTCTATGTTAACCCATCAGTAAAATGGGTACCAGGGTGTTAGTCGACTGGTGTGGTCGCATCCTGGGACACTGACCTAACTTGCCGAAAATGCTCTGCATAACAAGCGGCTTTCTATATAGTAGTATGTCACTGATGTCAGCTAGGACTGTACACCTTGTACATGTACTTGTAGTAAATAAAGATGTAATTATTATTATTATTATTATTATTATTATTATTATTATTATTATTATTATTATATTATTCAACTTACTGCTACTAGAGTGACGGTGTTGAGTGGGTGTGGCCACGATGGTGTAACCAGAGACGGGAGCATAAGTGCAGTGTGTGGGCGGGGGTGACCACCACACCCGCACTCCTCCACGCCCAGACCCTCGGCATGACAGTGCCGCCGGTGGACACAACGGTGCTGGGGAAGCAAAGGAGAACTGTATGATCGTAAGACATATCACAGGAGCAGTGACTCGACCCCTGCAACAGAAATAGGTGAATATAAATAGGCGAGAACATTATTATTATTATTATTATTATTATTATTATTATTATTATTATTATTATTCTTATTATTATTATTATTATTATTATTATTATTATTATTATTATTATTATTATTATTATTATATAAAAGAAGCACTAAATAGGAGCGTACACAGTTTCCTAAACGGGGACGCAAAGATAATACCAACGAGTATCCCAGTGAGTTATTATAATTTGCTTTTTAGTTATTATCATTGATTTTTAATTTATATATTTTTAGTCAATATTTTATAGAAAATATTGATAAACAATGTATAACAAAGAATTGTATTTGAGTGCTATGCTTATACAAGAGTGCAAGAGAAATTTGCAGATTTTGAAGATGTGGTGTGTGTGTCTCTGTCTATACGCTGTATACTAAAAATTTACTTTAATCACTGTATTACTGATGAAAGAATTATTGATTGATGGTGAACACATGACATACAGCATTAAGTTTACTATGGAATGTAAGGTAAATGGAATAATTCCATTCATAAGAACATAAGAACAAAGAAAGAAGGAACACTGCAGCAGGCCTACTGGCCCATGCGAGGCAGGTCCAAGTCTCCCACCGACTTAAGCCAATGCCCCGACCCAGCAAGGTCAGGTTACATTCACTTAAGGAAGGAGCACGGCATCTGACCTAGTAGCACAAGCTAGTCAAGACCAACTCACACCCACTCATATATTTATCTAGCCTATTTTTAAAACTACACAACGTTTTAGCCTCTATAACTGTACTCGGGAGTTTGTTCCACTCATCGACAACTCTATTACCAAACCAATGCTTTCCTATATCCTTCCTGAATCTGAATTTATCCAACTTAAAGCCATTGCTGCGAGTCCTGTTAATACTAGATATTTTTGGCAGGCTATTTACATCCCCTTTATTTATTCCTATTTTCCATTTATACACCTCAATCATTTTTTTTTTTTTTTTATTAACACATCGGCCGATTCCCACCAAGGCAGGGTGGCCCGAAAAAGAAAAACTTTCATCATCATTCACTCCATCACTGTCTTGCCAGAAGGGTGCTTTACACTACAGTTATAAAACTGCAACATTAACACCCCTCCTTTAGAGTGCCGGCACTGTACTTCCCATCTCCAGAACTCAAGTCCGGCCTGCCGGTTTCCCTGAATCCTTCATAAATGTTACTTTGCTCACACTCCAACAGCACGTCAAGTATTAAAACCATATGCCTCCATTCACTCCTATCAAATACGCTCACACATGCTTGCTGGAAGTCCAAGCCCTCGCACACAAAACTTCCTTTACCCTCCCTCCAACCTTTCCTAGGCCGACCCCTACCCCGCCTTCCTCCACTACAGATTTATACACTCTCGAAGTCACTCTGTCTCGTTCCATTCTCTCTACATGTCCAAACCACCTCAACAACCCCTCCTCAGCTCTCTGGACAATCGTTTTGGTAATCCCGCACCTCCTCCTAATTTCCAAACTCCGAATTCTCTGCATTATATTCACACCACACATTGACCTCAGACATGACATATCCACTGCCTCCAGCCTTCTCCTCGTTGCAACATTCATCACCCATGCTTCACACCCATATAAGAGCGTTGGTATAACTATACTCTCATACATTCCCTCTTTACCCATGGACAAGGTCAAGTCTCCACAGACTTTGCCAATGCTCCACCCACGGTCATTTAATTCTAAGGAGGCACGCATCCTTCATAGACCATGCTGTCAGGTCCAACTCCCAAATATCTAATCGATTTAAACTCCTCCATTTTCCTCTTACCTCCGATTTTTCATATCCAATCTTTCCAAAACCCATTCTTATCTTCCTGAATCTAATTACTCTTTCCTATATTCATCCTTCAATTTTTTTTACACCCTCAAATTCATCCCTCAATCCTATTTTCTTTCAGAATCATATCTCCCTAATTCTACGCCTTTCTAGAGAGTGCAGATTCAGGGCCCTCAGTCTATCCTCATAGGGAAGATTTCTAATACATGGGATCAACTTAGTCATCCTCCTTTGTAGATTTTCCAGAGCATTTATATCCATTCTGTAATACGGTGACCAAAACTGTGCAGCATAATCTAGATGAGGCGCCAAGGATTCTGTTCGCTTTATTGCGAACACAAATTCCAACCACACAATAGAGCGAAAAAAATGTCAAAGACCTGGGAGTGATCATGACAGAGGATCTCACCTTCAAGGACCATAACACTGTAGCAATTGCATCTGCCAGAAAAATGACAGGATGGATAATGAGAACCTTCAAAACCAGGGATGCCAAGCCCATGTTGACACTTTTCAGGTCGCTTGTTCAATCTAGCCTGGAATATTGCTGCACACTAACTGAACCTTTCAAGGCAGGTTAAATTGCTGAACTAGAAAATGTACAGAGAACCTTCACGGCGCGCATAACTGCGATAAACCACCTCAATTACTGGGAACGCTTGAAGTTCCTAAACCTGTACTCCCTAGAACGCAGGCGGGAGCGATACATTATTATATACACGTGGAAAATCCTAGAGGGATTAGTACCAAATTTGCACACGAGTGTCACTCCCTACGAAAGGAAAAGACTCGGCAGACGATGTAACATACCCCCAATGAAAAGCAGGGGTGCCACTAGTACGTTGAGAGACAACACAATAAGTGTCAGGGGCCCAAGACTGTTCAACTGCCTCCCAGCATACATAAGGGGGATTACCAATAGACCCCTGGCTGTCTTCAAGCAGGCACTGGACAGGCACCTAAAGTCGGTGCCTGACCAGCCAGGCTGTGGTTCCTATGTTGGACTGTGTGCGGCCAGCAGTAACAGCCTGGTTGATCAGGCTCTGATCCAACATGAGGCCTGGTCACAGACCGGGCCGCAGGGGCGTTGACCCCTGGAACTCTCTCCAGGTAAACTCCAGGTAAACTGCTGTCTTGGTTTTAGATTACTGCTAACCAGAACTCCTAAATCCTTTTCGCAATCAGTAGTATTAAGATCTACATTATTTAGTTTATATGTGGCATGGTTATTGTCCTGTCCAATATTTAGAACTTTGCATTTATCTATATTAAACTGCATCTGCCACTTCTCCGACCACTGCATCAGTCTATTCAAATCTTCCTGGAGTGCTCTAATGTCCTCATTTGAAAGAATTGAACGGCCTATTTTGGTGTCATCGGCAAACTTGCTTATGTCGCTATTTATTTCCTCATCTATGTCGTTTATGTAGATTGTGAACAACAAGGGGTCCAATACTGACCCTGTGGAACACCGCTTGTGATGCTTCCCCATTCTGATTTCTCCCCATTTATGCAAACTCTCTGCTGCTTATTTGTCAACCAGGCCTCTATCCAGGAAAAAAATTCTCCTCCTATTCTGTGTGCCTTAATTTCCCTCAATAGTCTCTGATGTGGAACTCTATCAAAAGCCTTACTGAAGTCCCTATACACAATATCATATTCATTACCATGATCTACCTCATCAAATACCTCAGTGAAAAAAGTTATTAAATTTGTAAGGCAGGAACGACCTTTTGTAAAACCGTGCTGAGATTCGTTGATTAATTTATGCTTTTCAAGATGGCTACGAATTGCCTCGGCAATTATTGATTCCATAAATTTTCCCACTTTGGAGATTAGGCTTATTGGTCTATAGTTCGAATCTAAGGACCTGTCTCCTGCTTTGTAAATAGGTATTACATTTGCCATTTGTTCTTGTGTTCTTATGAGTGGGTGTGGGTGGGTATGAGTTGCATCTGAGCAGTTTGAGCCAGTAGGCCTGGAGTGTGTGAGTGTTAGTATGTGTGTGTGTGTGTGTGTGTGTGTGTGTGTGTGTGTGTGTGTGTGTGTGTGTGTGTGTACTCACCTAATTACTCACCTAATTGTAGTTGCAGGGGTCGAGCTCAGCTCTGGCCCGCCTTGTCGCTGTCCGCTACTGGGTCTCTGCTCTCCTGCTCCATGAGCTTTATCATACTCGTCTTAAAACTATGTATGGTTCCTGCCTCCACTATATCTTTCTCAGACTATTCCACTTCCTGACTACTCTGTGGCTGAAGAAATGCTTCCTAAAATCCCTTTGACTCATCTGAGTCTTCAGCTTCCAGTTGTGTCCCCTTGTTTCTGTGTTCCCTCTCTGGAACATCCTGTCACTGTCTACCTTGTCGATTCCCCTGCAGTATTTTGTATGTCGTTATCATGTCTCCTCTGACCCTTCTTTCCTCCAGTGTTGTTAGTCCTATTTCCCTCAACCTTTCTTCATAGGACAGACCCTGAGTTGTGGAACTAACCTTGTCGCAAACCTTTGCACTTTCTCTAGTTTCTTTACGTGCTTGACCAGGTGTGGGTTCCAGACTGGTGCTGCATATTCTAGTATGGGCCTGACGTACACGGTGTACAGTGTCTTGAACGATTCCTTGTTTAGGTAACGGAACGCTAATCTTAGGTTTGCCAGTCGCCCATATGCTGCCGCAGTTATCTGGTTGATGTGTGCCTCCGGAGACGTGCTTGGCGTTATACTCACCCCAAGGTCTTTCTCCTTTGCCGAGGTTTGTAGCCTTTGTCCACCTAGCCTGTACTCTGTCAGCGGTCTTCTTTGCCCTTCTCCGATCTTCATGACTTTGCATTTGGTGGGATTGAATTCGAGATGCCAGTTGCTAGACCAGATGTCAAGCTTGTCCAGGTCTGTTTGAAGTCCTGCTTGGTCCTCTTCCGATGTGTGTGTGTGTGTGAGTGTGTGTGTATGTGTGTGTGTGTGTGTGTGTATGTGTGCATGTGTTGTGCGTGTTGTGTGTGTGTGTGTGTGTGTGTTGTGTGTGTGTGTGTGTGTTGTGTGTGTGAGTGTACTCACCTAATTGTGGTTGCAGGGGTCGAGACTTAGCTCCTGGCCCCGTATGTGTGTGTGTGTGTGTGTGTGTGCTGTGTGTGTGTTTGTGTGTGTACTCACCTATTTGTACTCACGTACTTGTGGTTGCAGGATCGAGACTCAGCTCCTGGCCCCGCCTCTTCTCTGATCGCTACTAGGTCCTTTCTCTTCCTGCTCCATGAGCTTCATCATACCTCATCTTAAAGCTACGTATGGATCCTGCCTCCACTACATCACTTCCCAGACTATTCCACTTCCTGACAACTCTGTGACTGAAGAAATACTTCCTTACATCAACTTCCAGTTGTGACCCCTTGTTCCTGTGTCCCTCTCTGGAACCTCCTGTCTCTGTCCACCCTGTAAATCCTTCTCAGTATGTTCAATGTTATCATGTCCTCCTCTCTCTCCGCTGTCCTCCAGTGTCGTTAGGTCAATTTCCCTTAACCTCTCCTCGTAGGACATGCCCCTTAACTCCAAGACTAATCTAGTTGCAAACCTTTGCATTTTATCTAATTTCTTGATGTGCTTGACTATGTGTGGGTTCCAAACTGGTGCTGCATACTCCAGTAAGGGCCTGACGTAAACTGTGTGCAGTGCTTGAACGATTCCTTACTAAGGGGTCGGAACGCTATTTTTAGGTTTGTTAGTCTCCAATTTGCTGCAGCAGTTATTTGGTTGATGTGCGCCTCAGGAGATGTGCTCGGTATTATGCTCACCCAAGATTCTTATCTTGAGTGAGATTTGCAATCTTTGGCCCCCTAAACTGTACTCTATCTGTCGTCTTCTTTGCCGTTCCCCGATCTTCATGACTTTGCATTTAGTGGGGTTAAACTCTAGGAGCCAGTTGCTGGATCAGGCCTGCAGCCTGTCCAGATCCATTTACAGTCCAGCTTGATCCTCGTCCGATTGAATTCTCCTCATTTGTTTCACATCGTCCGCAAACAGGGACACTTCCCTGTTGTATGTTTTTTTTTTTTTTTTTTTGTGTGTGTGTGTGTTGTTGTACTCACCTATTTGTACATCACCTGTTTAGTGGTTGCAGGGGTCGAGTCATAGCTCCTGGCCCCTGCCTCTTCACTGATTGCTACTAGGTCCTCTCTCTCCCTGGTCTATGAGCTTTATCAAACCTAGTCTTAAACTATGTATGGTTCCTGCCTCCACTATGTCACTTTCTAGGCTATTCCACTTCCTGACAACTCTATGACTGAAGAAATACTTCCTAACATCCCTTGACTCATGAGTCTTCAACTTCCAATTGTACCCTGTTTCTGTGTCCCTCTCTGGAACATCTTGTCTCTGTCCACCTTATCTATTCCTCGCAGTATTTTATATGTCGTTATCATGTCTCCCCTAACCCTCCTGTCCTCTAGTGTCGTCAGGCCGATTTCCCTTAACCTTTCTTCGTAGGACAATCCCCTTAGCTCTGGGACTAGTCTTGTTGCAAACCTTTGCACTTTCTCTAATTTCTTGACGTGCTTCACCAGGTGTGGGTTCCAAACTGGTGCTGCATACTCCAGTATGGGCCTGACGTATATGGTGCACAGAGTCTTGAATGATTCCTTAGTGAGGTATTGGAATGCTATTCTTAGGTTTGCCAGCCGCCCGTATGCTGCAGCAGTTATCTGATTGATGTGTGCCTCAGGAGATGTGCTCGGTGTTATACTCACCCCAAGATCTTTTTCCTTGAGTGAAGTTTGCAGTCTTTGGCCACCTAGACTATACTCTGTCTGCGGTCTTCTTTGCCCTTCCCCGATATTCATGACTTTACATTTGGCAGGGTTAAATTCAAGGAGCCAGTTACTGGACCAGGCTTGTAGCCTGTCCAGGTCTCTTTGTAGTCCTGCCTGATCCTCGACTGATTTGATTCTTCTCATTAACTTCACATCATCTGCAAACAGGGACACTTCTGAGTCTATCCCTTCCGTTATGTCATTTACATATACCAAAAACAGTACAGGTCCTAGGACTGACCCTTGTGGAACCCCACTCGTCACAGGTGCCCACTCTGACACCTTGTCACGTACCATGACTCGTTGCCTCCCTGTCAGATATTATCTGATCCATTGCAGTGCCTTTCCTGTTACGTGTGCCTGATCCTCTAGCTTTGCATTAACCTCTTGTGAGGAACTGTGTCGAACGCCTTCTTGCAGTCCAAGAAAATGCAGTCTATCCACCCTCTCTCTCGTGTCTTACTTCTGTTACCTTGTCATAAAACTCCAGTAGGTTTGTGACACAGGATTTTCCTTCCCTGAAACCGTGCTGGTTGTCGTTTATAAGCCTGTGTCTTTCTAGGTGCTCCACCACTCTCTCCTGATGATCTTCTCCATGACTTTGCATACTATACACGTCAGTGACACAGGTCTGTAGTTTAATGCCTCGTGTCTGTCTCCTTTCTTAAAATTGGGACTACATTTGCCGTCTTCCACGCCTCAGGCAGTTGCCCAGTTTCAATGTATGTGTTGAAGATTTTGTTAGTGGCACACACAACATCTCTGCTCCCTCTCT